>JANGFJ010000225.1:0-20731 GCA_025758675.1 Naganishia antarctica | reverse complement strand
CTCGTTAGCTGATAGTTACGATTGTGCGGCATTCACCTCATTGTCCGGCAGTAGACTCTTGAATCCGCACTCGTCTTGATGCTCTGCATTGTAAACTGAAAGGAACGGATAGACCGTCCATGTCTGGCCTAAATTTTCTGGTTTACAGTGTTGAACCACTTGATATTCCAGAAAGCCGTCGCGCGGAGCCACTTTCTCCTTCTCAGCCTCCCGTCCGTACAGTAACACCGGTCCCTCTTCTCCTGGTGATAACCGGATCGGTGTCATTGCTCTCCAAGTCTGCCCAAAAGATACTGCTCTGATCGACGGCTGTTCGGAGGTCGGGCACGGAATCATTCCTTTGACCGTTGTGTTCCAGTCGCGGGGAACCGATAGGTAAGTAGGCATGTCATTTTGTTTCACGTTGTTGTGCGCCGCTGAAATCGATAGGATATTGTCTATCTCCAGGGAGGTAAACGCCGTTTCATACGCCAAGGTGGAAGGGAGCCGCGACTCGTATCCTTTGTTTCGTCCTTTCCTTTCGAGGGCACCATAGGCCATAGCGCTGACTCGTTGCACCACTCCGTCAGGCATGCTGCCACTCTCAGTGCGGAAAGCAAAGTCACAGTCGAGGTATGGCTATTCCGCCGGTGTGTGCTGCCGGACATGGTATTCCGTTATCCTATAGCAAAGTAGGGCGACGCAGAGGCGGCTATGATGGAGATTCCCTGGCTACGCTTAGCTTTCCTTTGCCTCCTAACAGTCTACCCAGATTGCTCCGACAATTGTGACTCCCTCGGTTTGTCCGCATTTCGATTGGCACAGCGTTCTGACAGGTGTGTCTTACCCGGTATCGTTCTTTAATAGGGCTGTAAGTGTCATGATATATGTCATCATCATGTTGCGACTCTCTGCACATCTCAAACACCGCTCATTCTATCACTGCTCTCACGGCTTCACGTTATCACCGCTGCAACAGGCGCTGCGCTTCTGCCTGTTTTCTGTAGCTGGAAAACCTCCACCTATGTAAAACGCTGTCTTTGGTTTCGTACCTACAACGTCGTAATACTCTTCTCAGGTATGTTGTATCTCTACTCTGCACACGTTATCACTATCTTCGATACTGTTACCTACAACGTCGTGATACTTCTCTCTGTAAGTGGTTCAACCTTTGATAGTCTGGCAAATAGAACTTATGCAGAAGTAGATTTGGTAAAGGTATTTATTTGATCATATCTAGGTATCACGTATTTGCCCGATTCGGTAAGCTCTCTTGTCGACATTGTCTGTTCCGATGTCTCGTGGTGTATGTTGTAGTTATAGTCATCTATACACAAGCAGGACATGAAAAAATAAATCTCATCCAGGGCGCTCTGCTTGCTTCAATCTCTGACCTTAGGTGCGCTTGCGAGCGGCCCGACAGAGAAGTGTTCCAGCGGGAGTTCATCGCCAAGAAGAGGGGGACGTTCAGGTCCAGCAGTCCCCAATCCACCTCACGTTCGCTCCATCGTCCTCACTCGGAAGGAATGTCACGAAAGCAGCATTCTATCCATACTCCTCCCTCTATGTCGGAATGTCTGGGTCATACTCCATAGATCAAAACATGACTCCCGCTTTACGGTCCCCCCGGGCATCCCGGGCCTCGACACTGAGTCTGGAATCAGAATAGCCGTTTCTGGGTGCAGTCGAACCCTCTTTGCCAGATACATTTGATATATGAACCAATACATCCCGGACTGGTAGGTAGTGGTGCAGTGGTGATATGAATTTACATATTGAATCGTTCATTATGCCTCATGAATCCGTGCCTGCCAAGCTTTCCCCGGGTGGAGCGTCATTGGGGCTCCGGGCCGTGGGTCGGGGTAAACGGTCCGCCACTGGTCCGCCCTGGAGAAGAGTAGAAATTGGGTGAACACATGTACTTCACTGAGTTCACATGGGTAGCTTCGCTCTGTCTTGTTGTTCCGGTCAAGGTGGTCGACATGCACAGCTTTGGTCTCACTCCTCGAGTAGCAAACGCCTGACTCCCGCGACCTATAAAGATCAGACATGCCGCTTGCCTCGCTGCCCTCTCCACGGACAGCTAGCAGCGTGGACAATCAACTTAAACTCTCGGATACTCCATCTCTCCCATCTACTTAACATGCCGGCCAAGTCAGCAATCCTCAAGCTTTTTGTAGCCTTGATGGCGGTGTCCTCCGCCCTCGCCATGCCAATGATAGAAAGAGGCAACTCGAAAACGTACGTACCCCTCCTTCTAAGGTGGCACCACCGCTCATCGTGCCATCTACAGACCCTCCAATTGCAAGGATGCCGAACCCGGCCAGTGTGCCCATGCCGAGGCCGAGAAAAACAAGCATAACCAGGACCCACCAAGCGTTCCCGAACGAAAGCGATGCGTCATCAAGGCCTTGGGCGGCAGCCAGGATGATTCGCCTGCCATCAACCAGGCCTTCAAGGACTGCAACAACACTGGTACGGTTGTGTTCGAGTACGGTGCCAACTAGTAAGTCAAGCTGCCATTCTGCTCGGCTCAGGGCTGACCTGTTTCTCGCAGCAACGCCTTCACACCTGTCAACGCCCTCAAGCTCAACGACGTCCACGTCGAGTTTTTCGGAAGCGTCCACCTTCCTCAAGACATTCCCTACGTCCAAAACATCGTCGCCAACTCGACCGACTTTTCTGGCTGGTGGTTCAGGTTTACCGGAAAGAATTTGAAGTGGTACGGAACGAAAGATGTCGGAACGGGATGGATCGAAGGTTAGTTGCGTCCTGTCCTTTCCTCCATTCTCCTACTCACCTTTTCTGTTCGCAGCCTACGGCCAGGCATGGTGGGATGCCAACCCTCCAGGAAAGTCAGGACTCGCCAACCGACCCCACTTGATCACGTTCGAGATTGACGACTCGGAGATCTACAGCTTGAAGAGCCGTCAGCCCATCGCTTGGAATACGCGAATCAAGGCCAACAACTTGTACATCAGGGATACGGTTGTGGAAACTTATACTACTGGTGGATATCCCTTCAACAGTAAGTCAAGAGTCGCATGTGTATCTCAAAGGAAGCTCGCTGACCTCTTGTAAACATAGCCGATGGTTTGGGTTTCTCCGGCAGTAACATTTTGGCTGAATACTCGTATATCAACAATGGTGCGTTTCTTCGCTCCGAATTAGTTCGGAGAGTCCAAGAGATTGTGTTCTGACTATCCAGGGCTCCCCCGTTGGCTTATCCAGGCGATGACTGCTACGCAATTACCGATGGGTAAAGCCGTCCAAAGTTAACCAAGAAAGGAGCTGACGCGATGCTTCTCTAGTTCTCACAACATCACAATGCGACGATCGACTTGCGGTGGTCCTGGAACTCACGGCTTGTCCATCGGCTCCCTAGGTAAGAGCAAGATCCATAAACGGCTACATTATCGGCTTCTGACAAGCTTTCCGGTCGCTACAGGAAAGGCCCAGGCCGTGTTCAATAACGTGAGTGACATTCTCTTCGAGGACATCACCATGATCGATGCCCTCTACGGTGCTCGGTAAGTCCCCGTACATGCTTAGAACGTGCGCAAGCGCTAACCTGCAGTCTACCACAACAGATTCAAGTCCTGGGTTGGAGGCCAGGGCCTTGTTGAGAACATAACGTGGAAAGGAATCCAGCTTTTCAACGTCTCGTACCCAATTTTCATAACCCAGGTTAGTCAGCCCATCGCGCAATCCCCTCCCTGACTAACCCGCATTCCTCGGCAGACGTACGTTGACCAGAACAACCCCGGCGTCGACCGAGTCAACAACGGTTCTGTCATCCTCAAGAACTTCAAGTTCGAAGACTGGACAGGCGACATCAACTCGTACCAACACGGAGACGGCACCTGCATTACCGACCCGTGCTGGTACGATCTGGACCTGCCGCCCTTCACCGGTAGTCAGGCACTCGCTTTCAGCTGTGCCAAGGCAGGAGCTTGTCAAGGATTCGAGACCAAGAACCTCGACATCTTTGGACAGAACGGCAAGCCGACCGAGTTCTTGTGCAAGAATGCCGATGCGGCGTCCAACCCGAACTTGGGCTTCACTTGCTCTGGGTTGTAGCGATCGATGTATGCATAGTTGAATCGTAGTGGAAATGTGATGAAAAATTAAAACAAGATGGGATCGCGTTACCTTACACTCGCTTAGTAGTTCGAACCCCTCTCCGGTTTCGCTCGATGAGAATTTTCGATTCCCCTACGTAATGTTGTCCCGGCCATGCATACCAAAAACGACTTCCTGATAGTCGGCGCGAGTCCCTTGACTTCCCTCTGAGCCGTCACTTTGCCAATTGCCAACACGGCAGCGGCGGTAGAACATATCTGCGGGAACAACGAATCGAAACTGTTTGATCCGATGGCGGTCGACATACTCCACCCGTTGATGTGATGCAATAAGCGTCCAACAAGGCAATACGTCGACGTACCTGTTTGAAAGAAGTCAGCAGATCGTCACATCGAGCGGTCTCCAACGACTCACGTGCCTGTTCCCACACGCTCCAGCTCAAAGATGGAGGAGAAGTATTCGGGTGCAGAGGACAACAGGGTAACTTATCGAATGCGAATTGTCGACTTATACGCGATGGAGAGAGATATCTAAACGACTCACACCCTTTTCATTCCATCCGTTGTCCGCTCCGCGACTCCACATTGGCGCATATACTCCTCCCCGACTTCTCCGAAACCTGTGTTCCGCTCTCCCTCTGCATGTCGCCCTGTGGAGGACCGCGCTGTCCGGCGAGCTAACAGTCGAGGGAGAACTCACATGAACCGTCCATTCTGCTAGGATTTGACGAATCGATAGTCGGGGAAACGTTGGCCGGCTCTCGTGCGGTGATCGAACGTGAGCCGGGTGACATCAAGTGACGATCTACAGAACCCATCACGAGGAAGACCATTAGCAAGACGAGCACATCTTTGCACTACGAACACGAAAGACGAAGAGCGGAGCTGCTTAAACGCTGGAACTTGCGCGATTCCTGCGTTCCACCTCTTCGCGCGCTCCATCCTCTTCGATTGTGAGATTTGCTGAGCGTACTGATTCTCACCCTTGCTCTACCATCCACAACATAAGCATCTCACGTTCCTCCCCACACCCGGGAAGATGAACAACTACACGACGTAAAACGACAGTTGTCAAGTTGAATCGCTGGATGACGAATCGCGAAGACAAATAACAACCAAAGCCGAGCATGTCATCTCATCATCTCGGTTTCGTCTCCCGACATCCATCACCCTGCCAACACCACCATCGGATGGCACCAACGTCTCCCTCACTCGTCCATCTCAGCTTCTTGAGGACACGGCGTTCAGTTGGATCCCGGCGGCAGCGGCTTGATAGCTCGTCTCCCGACAGTGACGACCTCGCCGCCTCGACTTTCGACGGTTCCCATGCGCTCAGACGTCCCCTATCATCTCCCTTCATCATCTTCAACAAATCAGTTTCTCCCCACATCCTGGAAAGCGAGGACAAGATCGTGTCGTTATATTATACAAGTCGTCAGACGAATTTCCAAGCCTTCAAGCGGTGAGTCTTTCCTTCGTTCCGCGTACGTCCATTCGCTCAATCCTTTCCTGTATACACAGGTTCTTCACTTACGCAACTAGGCCACATCGTTCTACAACGGGATCAACGACAAGAAAGCGTCGCCGAATCAGTGCTCTCAGCAATTGCCTCGGTCGTGAGTACTTCTTCTCCCGAATCCCGATCGAATACACCACCCACGCAAATCATACAAGCACAGAAGCCGACACCTCCTCGGTTTCGGCACACGTGCTATCCCCAGCACCAACCCGCCCGACCCTACACCTCTGTCGCGCAGCTCGTTTCAGACCGTAAGCCGATCACGTCTTGGAACCCACGCTTCACGGTTCGTCGACCATTGCGTATATTAATTTTGAGGGGCTCACCTTTCCTTGCTACCACCTCCCCGTATCTCGTAGACCCCACCTATCCGCTTCTGGTACGTCCCGTCTACCAACTCGACTCTCCCAATCGACCAAACACCCCGATGCGGCCGATAAATGATCAACGTATGCGCAGAAGCCGGCGATATCGTTTCCCGTTCGAATAATGTAAGCGACTGTCCGATGATCCGTTTTACTGCTTGGAGCAGCTTCATCGCTGACGCCGTTCGTTCCAGTTCTCCGCGACTGCTATCCGACTCGCTATCCACGCACCCACAAACATGGTCCGCGTTCGGAAATCGGAACAGAATCGGGACTAACGCGATCGTCACGCCTCACCGTACTCGTCTTGCAATCCGTACATCTCAAGTGGAACGTTTCGTTTTAATCGGCCTCATGCGGTGATCGTGGTACGTCTGCCTTGCATAGCAGACATAACCCAGTGATTTGACTCGACAGACCCGCCCACCTGGCTTAAGCAACCTCTCACGCGAAGAAGCACGTCATTGCCGGAATTCTGGATCAATACACCGTACACGAAGCAGAGATCGTCACAGAAGGAAGGTATGTGTCGTTCCCCCCGGTTAGAGTTCGCGTATCTCTGTTGATGCAGCACGAGACGACGTCCGCTCAACGACCGGAGCAGAGAATAGACTGACACCTCGCTCTTGGATCCAGGACGCCCACCGTCGACTCGGTACATGTGCGGTTTCATCACCGCTATGACTCCACGGCCCGTCTTTTCGTCGTACAGCGGCCGGAATCGAACGTTGTGCGATATGGCGACGTGCGGGAGCGGGAAGATCGCTGTCTGCCCGGTTTGCCGGTGCCGTTGTTTAGCGGTGGTCGGATATCGTGCGTGTAGCTGAAGAACGGGACGTGGCTAGGTTTTTGCGCCCGAATGTGACTTTGAATGCAACTTGACCGTGTGAATCCGAGCACAAGGCACATCGAGGCCATGCATATCATATTCGTTCTGCAATATACTATACAAGTCCACGTCGACAAAACCAAAGAAAGCGGAAAGATGCCGAATTGTACAATACATGAAAGGGAATGGATATAAAACCGGAAATCAGACTGAGCCATATCCGTCGGGACTGGACAATCCAGACCAGCTGGGACCGTCGCACTTGTCGAGCTGCTTCATGTTGGAAGCATCGATGTGACTTGTACTAATACACATGTGGCGCCAAAGTCAGGCGCTTGCGAATGGTATCGGGATACGGACGTTTCGTTGCGTTGAGCGGAGTCGCAACCGCCACCGTCAGGTTTGGTACACCGTTCTGGTATCTGGAGGGTATATCGAGGTATTTTACGTGTGTTGACTGTTGTATATCCTGTATTCCTGTTGAGCTGCGAGGATAGCTGGTGTCGAATCGCCTTCACTTGCTTCTTCAGGGCTGGAGCAACAAGAGCGATCTCTTTATCACAGCCCTGGAGCGATATGTCGACAAAAAGATACCTAAAACATCAAAGTCAGCAGCGGCTTGACGTTGCCTCACTATGGGCAGAGCTTACAAGAAAACCATCCAAGAAGACGGGAGCCTGCGAGAAACCCAAAACTCTATCTTCCGTAATTGACGACATCCATCCGAATACAGATTCGCGAGTGACCGGCAGCCTGCCACAGAGGGTGGGGACGTGACCGTTGCGACATGAGGTGTATTCGGGGGCGTCAAAATCGTTGGACAGAGTTGAGGGATCTGTTCACTTCCGAAGAATAAAAATACCTTCCAAGTCAAAGTCAGCAGCCAGCTCGACGTCTGCCAATCGCCAACTCACAACAGAAAACATCCAGAAACAGAGAACCTATCAAACCCCATATACTCTAATCTTCGTTATCGACAGCATCAATTCGGATACTTGGTCGCGGGAGACCGGTAGCCCGCCACAGGGTGTGGGGACGTGACCGTTGCGAACTGAGGCGTGTCCGAGAGCGTCGAAGTCCTTTGATAGAGTTGAGGGGTCTGTTCCGCAGCAAAAGGTCAGCAAGGCGTTTCTAAAGAGGTGAGTAAATCAAGATGTACCTTTGTAAAATCCTAGAAAACGATCCTAAATCCTAATGATGCCTAATGGAATCCGATCCCTCATCCTGATATAAAAGATCGCGGCGACTGCAAAAGACGACGAATTGGGCTGGTCAGCGGCTTGTCGCTGGTTAAAGCGGAGGGAAGGGATATCGTACCGTGAAGCACTGAACGTGCCTGGTGCGAGGCTGTCTTGGAGGTGTATGTCACCTAAAGGGAATGATGCGGTTCGATACACGGATCCGTTACCCTGAACAAGCTATCATCGTCCTCGATGATCTTGCGTAATTCGGATAACCGGTCATCGAAGCTGGAATTCGTAAAGTGTTGGTAAGCCCCCCAAAGATGGGGATACCGCTTCGACAGTGGCTGAGAGGGAAAGGCGATCTGCCAGACGCTGTTCGACAGCCGGTGGAATTCTTCGGCAACCCGAGCGGAAACGATATATACGTCGATGTAGGCTGAAAGCCAAGTGGCACACAATTTCATGTAAGGGTAAACACTGGAGAGACAAATCTAGTAAGTATACAGGACTCGCTTGCAGTTACCAGCCTTACAAGAAACCAAACAGGAAAATGATGAAACCAAGGAGCAGATAACGAGGCGTAGATCTTGATCTTTCGCGGCCGGCACTGCTTTTGAAGTTGCTTTCGCCATCGATCGCGCCTTGTTCAATAGATCTACCCTGTGAAGGCAGATCTTCACTGGCAATAGGTCGGCGATTGGCAGTGGACTCGGAGCTTTGGTAGGCGGGTTTGTCCTTGTTGAGCCGCATGACATGGGCAAAGCCGACCTCTTCCAACGTTCGGATGTAGGCATGTTGACGCTCCATTACGATTCGATTCTCCTGCAGCGATTGAGAATGGCGAATACGTCGCTCGTGATGTTTTGCGTTCTCTTTGCCGAGAGCATCGATGCGCTCTTGTTGTTGTGCGATTAGTCTTGCGGCGATTTCGCGCTGCGCGATGCCGTCTTCTTCCTTCCGACTCCTTTCCTGGAGCTGCGTCTCCTTTTCTTCCAGTCTCTGCTCTAGATGGGTGCGAGTAGCGACAAGATCCTGATACATGGTAGCAGCCGTGAGCACCAAGATTACTTATGGAAGACCTGCACTCACGATGTTCGTGTCGACAACTCTCTCGAGCGCAAGAGTCAAGTGCCGACGCTGTGCTTTCTCTCCGGCTAGAAGGGTTGCTTGATCGTCGAGCCGCTGGTTAAACGAGGCTTCAAGTTCGGCGGTGGCGTTCGCCTCCTTCTGGCAACTTTCCCGCAGAAGTTTCTCCTTCTCTTGCAGATCATGAACGAGAGTGGTGCGAGTCTCAACGAGGTCCTGGTACATTGTATCAGCCATGCGCAGCACGATAACAAGTGAAAGAGGCGCACTTACGATGTTTGTGTCAACGAGTCTCTCGAGCGCGTGAGTCAAGAGCCGACGCTGCTTCTCCTCTTTGACAAGGAGGCTTGTTGCATCGTCAAGGCGCTTGCTTAATGAAGTGACATTGGCGGCTATGGAGTCCACCTTGTTGGTAATGCAGTCCAGGGCTCGTTGCGCTCCCTCGTCATGGAAGACATTCCCCCTTGCGTGCGACGGCTTGACACAAGGCTCTGGTTTGGTATCGACTCTCCTTTCCTTTGTTTTGAGTCGCTGGAACTTTACTCGTTGAGTCCACCGTCGAGGACAGGACCCGATTGCGAGTCCTACCCCGTCGAGGCGATGGCGACCCTGTCTGCTCCCTCATCCCCATCGCTCCAACTCCTTGAGCTTCCCCCGCCGCAACCGGTGAATCTGGCGTGTGTATTGCTGTACCCGGTGTCCGTGGAGACAACATCCCCTCCAATTCCGTACCACCAACAGCATGCGCATAAGACGGCATACCATCCTCCTCACCAGGCGCGAACGGCCTTTCACACGCTGCACAGATCCATATACCCACTTCTTCCTCAACCGTACCAGCTCTCCTTCCCGACATGACACCACCCCCTCCAATAGTCCCGAATCTGCTCGAGTCACCGGTCGGGATATGCGGTGAGTGACGCGGCGAAGCCAGACGTCTCGAATAAGGGTACGCGGCGTGGCTGGGGGATGTCATCAATGATACCGGGCTAGCGAGGGGGATCGTGCGCGGTGTAGGCTGCGACTTGGTCGCCCGACGATCCAGCTGACGTGCATTCTTACCGACCGACGAGTTGCAAAGGAAGGCGCCTTGCGAAGCCCCGCGAGAGAGAAGCAAAGGCACGGGATGCGCGATGGACGTATACGCCTGTAAGCTTCGATGAGGCGATGGCGGCGATTCGTGTTGTTTCGAGTCCATGTGTTCCGACGCACAGTCGGCAGAGGAGAAGTCCGACCGATCAGGAATGACTCGGTGAGCCTCGCCCGATACGCCTTGAAATGACTCGGACCTTTCCCCGACCTTGCCTCCAACTGATCGACATCTATCCAGTTCTCCAACTACCTTCCCCTGCGACGACGGATTCGAAAAACACCTGCCGATCGTTCTTCCTGCAAGCGCACCTCTCCCCGTCTCAATCGTCCCAACAGTCGATGAGGACGCCGCCAGATGGGTGTCGATGAGAGGCGGTGAGGCGATGGGCAATGATGTTGAACGTTTCAAAGGCGGACAGACGGAAGGGGAGCGGTCGGTAAACGATACACGGGGGGATGGCGTTCGTCCGATGCTAGATCCATGAGCAGACGATCCACCATCGCCAGGCTTGCCCATATGCTTCCCCGAGTCCAATTCCATCCTATCCATCGTTCCTTTGTGCATTCCCACTTTGCCCTGTTGCAACCCCATCTCGTCCTCTGCTACTTGCATCTTTCCCTCTCCCATTAGCATCTTCCGACCAGACGCAGGTGCATCGGTGACGCATTGGGAAGGTGTCAGTTTGGTGACCGGAGAAGACGACAACGGGACGGCGGCGGCGAGGGAGGTACGCGAGGAAGATCGAACTACGGATCGGAACGGTTCCTTCTTCATGACCAGAGACGACGGAGAGATCAACCCTGGCAACGCCGGCCATTCCGCGAGATCGTCCAAAGCGGGCATCCCCACAGGAACCGATGACGCCCGTTTCCTCCCCAACAGTACCAATTTCCCAGCGCCAACCTTGTCCTCCTCCTCCTTCTTCCCCGTATCAACACTCTTCGACCTGCCCTCCTTGAACGCCTTCTTTCCCGCACAGACGTGCCACTCGTCCTCCATCCCACGCTGAAACTTCGGCTTCCAGGACATCAGATACGACTGCACACGTCCGTCAGCGCCGTACACGACCGCAAAACGGTACGTACTGGTATCACACGACTCGGATCAGATCAAGATATCGGGTGTATTCTGTGTCGACTGCTTGAGGGCTATGACGGGAACACGGGGTTAAGATGTCCAAGACTTCTCGAGGAGGGAAGGGAAGGGGAGGAGAGGAAAGAGGATGGGTATAGGATGATGTTGCTTTGTTTACCAGTATTCCCCAGCGCGACGCGTTGCTTCCGCCCTCCCTCCCTGGCGGTGCGACGGACCTGGGCCGGCTCGAGTCTCTTATCTCGGTCGTCGTGCCTCGTCCTGCTCACCGCTCAGGGGACGACGCTTTCGTGGCGAGGTCCTGCAGCGAATCCACTACCATTACCGCATCGCGCGCGAACGTGGACCGACACATGGCCGCAGTTGTGCCATTTTCACCCTTGAACCGTAGCATATCGCATCTCTAGGACATGGATACTACACGCAAGTTCAATCAGTACACGAGTCGACCACTGAATTGAGCAAGTACTCACCAATTATGGTCTACATATCGAAAAGCCACCAATGCATCCGAAGAGAACGGTACACTCCGCTCACAGGAATAGATGAACGACGTACGATGCATCCCCGCCGATCCCGCACATACACCCTCCCTCCCATACAGCTAAACACCTCAATCAACTCCACCACCTGACCGATCCCCGGTTCCAGATGAACGAGCGCACCAACCGCCGCACGCACGCCCAGCACACCCTGCCCGGCCTGTACTGTTCATCCCCTGAGACGAGCACCCACGACCAAGCTCCAACATCACGCACGATCCCCGAATTGCCGTATCCCATGTCTTCGAGGCGTCATCGGACGGTCGCGCGTTCGTCACGGGGAGGGCTATGCCGTATGCGCTTAGATGTCGTGACGGGTTAATGAATGACGAGGATCCGGTTAGGTTGCAGTAGTACGTACCATCCAAGCAGATCGCTAGCTCCGATGCCCTTCAAAACGCCCCAGGCTGCCTGCCGTTCGTCTTCCCACGCCGAGCGGGATACCATACCCAAAAGTCCGCAAGCGAGGTCCGGTCCACGCGACTGGCAATCCGATACCCTCGCATCGTCCACCAGACTGTCCCGCCGCGCACAAAAAACACAGCGAACCAAGGCGTATGATACTCGCCTATGCATCGGCTAGCAGTGGAGGTCAGCGTCAACTACTGGCCAGGGGCTGGGGACGACATACGGTTCTACATCACGGTAACGATTTACTTTTACTTGGTCTTCCGATGACGAGTCTCGTTCGTACCAAGCGGGGATCATCTGCCTGTAGAGAAAGTCCATAAAGGACGGAGAGAGGTGATGAGTCTGGTTGACTGTACAGCAGAGGCTTGTCAAGGATGAGATAAGGCTTACACATCCCTCAAGACAAGCGAGCTACCATTTCAGCCACCGAACCTCCGGTCGACGAGCTGCCGGACCGCATCACCCGTCACCAATTACCCTGCTATCATCTTCCACGCCGGGCCCGCAGCGGGAGGGTAATGCTATTCCCGTGTGATTCGAAGACGATACTCTTGGAGTTGATTGTCGTGGTCAGACGCTTCGGTTCCAGCAGGACGAAGAAACATGAACAACACGACTCGGCTCGAGGAATCCGCCGTGAAGGGACTAGCTTGAAGTCGAACGGATCATGAGATGCCCTCTACGGAGCCACGATCTACACAAGTTGATAGCCAGTTCATCTTGTAAGCAGGAATTGCTCGCTCAACTGGGCTGAAACGCGCTTGGTGGAGGGATAGGAGTGATCGGCGCACGGGATGGGTGAGACATGAACATCAGCCTTCGTGGCCCGCGTTCTGGCGATACAGTTAACAGTGGGTTGCAGCAGCAGCAGCTGGCGGCAGGCAGCAGCTTGGGGACCAGGTCGACGTACGACTCTACGAATGCCCAGTCCAGTCCACTCGACGCAACTACCTTGATCTCGCCCTATCAGTAATGCCGCTCCGGAGAACTCATGTTAGAGGATAGGTGAGTTCCATTTACGGCTTGATCGATTCCCTCTTGATTTCGTTGACCCGAGCTTGCAGGCGCTCCTTCCCCTCCTCGTTTCAGCAATGCCGGTCTTGTATTCCAACACTTGATCTCGGTGCAAAAGCCGACTATGATCCCGCAACGTGCTCAATGGAAAAGTACGCTCACGATGATCGACATCCAGCTGTCTGGACCCAGTCAAGGGTACGCATCGTACGTTCTGTGCCATGTCTGCGGTCGTAGTCGATATGGTGGTAAACAGGTGCGTCTCAATTCGCTTATGCGGACATGGTTGCTTGACCGTGTTGCTGATTCTTGATGGGTTTCGGTATTCTCGGCCGTAGCGGCAACGAGACTGCGTCGTCGGCGATACTTGCCTATGGAATCCGGAAACAACCTCACCTACAGCATGTTCTGCAACAGCGGCGGCGTATCGCATCAGAACTCGAGCTGCCAGTCAGGACTGAAAGTATAGGGAAATCCGCGCGAAGGTCGGGGTTGTCAGGATCAGGAAGGCAAGGATTCGTCGGTGGAAGGAAGTCGACGGAAGATAGACTGTTCATTGGCAGTGTATACATTTAGATGTTTGCAAGCTAGGCCGTCGGATCCCCTTTCTTTGGTCGAGAACTTTCTGCCGATCGCCTCCAGCATAACCGTCACAGAACGCTTGCTGAACCTCACCTCGCCTCATATGACATTCCTCTTTCGTCTTGCCTATTGCCGTAATCTTACACCGATTTGTCATCGCATCCTTCGTTGTCAGATTTTGAAGCCGCCTCACACTTCAGATACATGGTTTCCTGGTGGGACGACATACAAGCACCATGTCGTTTACCGCTATGCACGCTACCCATCCGGCAGGAGGGTCGTACCATCGATCATCTGCGCGAACTCCGCGAAATCCCAGGCTCAAGCCTCGAGATGGAGACACTTAACAGTCGGTATTTAATACTTCTTCATAGGTATTGTTGAATGTCACATCCAGATCAATTTTGTACGGGCATGATCTTCAATCGTCACTGCGTTCCGCCTGGATTGAAGAAGACGAGTCATTGCGTCGCCTGCGCTTGTCATCACCTGACTAATCACCCATCATATCGTGTCCGCCACCAAAGGTTGGATAGACCGGCCTTCTGCAATGAGAGCTTCACCGCACTGGTACACAGAACTACAACACAAAGTCTAGGCAGTCGCTGTACCGGTATAGCGAGAGCGCAATCTCTTTCCAACTTCAAACTGTCCGAGTAGCAACCGGACGTCCGTCTTTTCGCGCTGCGGGACATGAACGTTGAGCGCCAAAGCCCACGAGCGAGCAGGTTCGCCCGAGGACACCATACCTGGCGAGGAAAGCTTCCGTGTGCCGTCTTTTCGCTGGAGACCAGGTTTACGCGTTACGCAACACAAACTCGAGACCGTTCTACGCCACTAAATCGCTGCTGGATGACGGGGCAATATTGGAGAGAACTGTTTGCGTGCGAGCGTTGATGTCGCTGTGCGATAGCGCGGTTACTGTCTTGTTGCCATGCCAATGACATTGTCGCCATTATCGGATTACAACCGTGTGTACGCAGAACATGTAGCATTCCACTATCCAAAGACGTGCTACTCCTGCGTGGCAGCGCTTTACTTGCCTTCTCCCTATCACAACTCCCTCCGGGTAGTTCTGCTATCATTCAACCTCCAATCAACACCCTTCCTAGTGACCGCCGACGAGGCAAGTCACGATTCGTCCCACACTTGGTTGCAAGTGGGGATGGCGATGCAGATCGCGAGAAAGGCTTGCAAGGGGTTGCCTCGATGCACAGCGCAACCAATGCAGGATCATCAAGAAGCAAGCAGGATCAGGCACGCGGGAACGACGTCAGGCATTCCTCCCGGTTCCATGTCTCCCCATCAGAGCCCGTCCAACCAAGGTCCACCTGCCCTAGTCTGCTCGCATTTTCCTTGCCTTGGACTGTTTCCGAAGCAATATGAGGACGCGAAACACCCCGAATAGCAATAGCACCAGAACCATGCCCGCTGTGTAATTGGCGTAAGACGTCCTCTCGGTAGCTTGGAACACGGTGTTGGAGGTGTCGTCGGGCGTGTTCGACGCGGAGGCAGAGGCTTGCTCCACCTCTTTCGGCGTCTCTTTCGTCAAAGCAACAGCACCAATGATCCTGCGCCGAGACTACGCGTGAGCGACGTCCTCCTGTGCGCAACGGGAAAAGGTAAAACTCACCCATCTACCCTGACAGACTGTGGTGATCTAAACAGATTCCCCGGATCGTACCGTTGCTTAAGCTCCTGAAGTCTTGGGTAATTGTCCCCCCATATCAGCTTTGGGTATTCCTCCGCCGTGAGCTCCGGGTCGGCATATCCCGCGTCTGGAAGTGCACGATTGTCAGGTCCTGCAAACAAAGGGACAGCGACCCCCACTCACAAACAGCATCGACCGTTCCCAGGCCAACCATCATCCCACGAACAAATTCTACCAGATTAACATCCCCATCCCCGTCCAACTGCATCGCATGCAGCTCCCATATCATCTTCAGGTCCCGATGTGCGAAAGCTGTACGCGCGGAATCCTTGATCGCGGTCACGGAGGAATTTTGCCCGCCTAGGAACGGCGCGATGACGTACCAATCCGTGTGTTTGGAAGGGTTGTAGCGTGAAGAGAGGGAGAAGAGGTGGGATAGGTGGTCATGTATGTCGCGTTGTGGTATATCCTTCTTTGTAATCAGACTCTGTAGGCAGGACGACGGGTGAGCGTTTGACAAACGGATTCAAAGTGCTCCACCCACCTTTGCATAAAAGTTTCTCCGTTTGCTAGGTTGCATTGATCTCAGACCTGCCTGCGATTCCCAGTTGCAGTCGCCACTGCTACTATTGTGCAGAGCTTCCGCATAGGCTGAAGAGGAACGGCGAATCCACCGGAAACATCAATTCCCGTGGTATACCATCCAACGAGCTGATGGATTGCCAGACTCACTCATCACCGTATGATCCCTTTCAAACGCCATCTCCCCTTTTTCCTTCAGCACACTTTCAAACCCGGCCATGACACCCTCAAACTCGTCTTCAGACCCAACAAACTGCCCCAACACCTCAACCATCGTGCCCCACCGTCCCCCACCCAATTCCGGCCCAACACGCCAACTCAACCCCATCTCCTTCACAGCCTGCTCCGACGCCGCAAACTCCTGAAACGCCATAAACAGGTCCGCGGCGCGTCGGACGTTCTCCACCGTATTGGGGAGAGATCGGGGAAGGAGGGTTAGTTTGTAGGTTATGACGGTCGGGGGTTGTTCGTGTGTCCGGAAAGTCATGGAATGGATGATGCCGAATGAGGAGCCTGCTCCGCGGACGGCCTGGACCGACAGACGGGGATGTGGAATCTCGGTATCAGCAAGGGTTCGGTAGTCCTTGCGTACACTCTACTCACCCAGAATAGGTCGGGATGTTTCCGCTCCGAGACCCGGATGACTTGACCGGTTGCAATGATGATATCCGCAGAGACCATATGATCTGACAACAGTCCATACAGTCTACCAAAGAATGGGACAAAACAACAGCGGGTATCGGCGGTCTTGCGATAAAGAGAAACGAAATCGCGCATAACCCACCTCGAAGACGACGAATACCCTCCAACCAACGCCTCCCCTCCGACAGCAACACTCGGACACGCCCCAATCGGCACCACCGCCCACTTTGCCAACTTGCCGACCGTCGCGCCCGACCCGGTCCACACCTCCTGGTCATACACGTCGTACATGACCTCCTCGAACCCGGCAAGGTCGATGATCAGGGGTTGTTCGGTTGGAATTGAGGACGGGGAGGAGGAAGGACCGCCGAGTGAGTAGGCGGCGTAGGAGTATCCTCCGGATCGAGCGATTGCTGGCACGAGCGCTGCGGCGGCGCACTTCACGGCGGCTGTAATCGCTGACGGCGACTTTGCTGTCAACGGATAAAGGGATTGCGCGTATGTGTGTCAGTATACGCTCGTGACCCGACGTCGACCAAATAGCCGAACCCCGCGACTCACGATACACGATAGCGAGCGGACGGACGACATTATTATCCAGCCTTGTGTTGTACGGTTGTGCCGAGACCTCGTACAGGTCGGACGAGGGGTCGAGGAGCTTGGTCCCTGGCTGTAGGTCGCGCCGGAGACATTTGAGGAGATTGGGCGGGGACTGAGGGGTGGGGGGTGATGACGCCGAGGCCTGCTCGCGGGGGATACGCATTGACGATAGTTGTACAAGATACCGTGATTCACCGAACCTTGGCAAATGCTCAACTATTCTTCCAATCTTAGTCCCGAATCCCACTGGGCCACTGGGACTCGTTCAACGCGTCGAGCCAGGGCAGCGGGGCAGTTTAGAGCCGCGTTCCTTGGACGCGAAGATCAAGATGCAGCAAGGGTAGCTAGCTGTAAGCGTTAGACCACGGTAAATCTGTAATGAAGCACGAATGGGATAATAAATCGTGACAGTCTACAAAGAGTGAGATCTCGCTCTCCTATCTGTTCTGGCCGACAAAACACCTTCACTTGGTGTCCTAGTCAATTCTGCTGATTTCCTTTCCAGCAAACATGAGATCATGAGTTACTTGGTAGCCAGACGGACTAGATAATTCCGACGAGTCTGGTTTCAATGTTTTGGAGCATTCGACTATTAGGCATGATAGGCGCGTCGACGGCGGTAAAAAGAGGAGTGGTTGCTGGCTGATGTCGAAGCAAGGTATGGTTATTGCACGTTTTCCCAGAACCGGAAATAGAGACATACCTAGTCTATGACATGGCTGCGCCGCTTACTTCGCCTGCACGGGCAAAACGACATTCATGTAACGATCCCGGATCTCCTCAGCCAGGTTGGTGCGCGCCTTGAACTCTTTCTCGCAGGTGAACTGCCCCAGCTCCTGCTCGAGAACCTTTTTCGCCTTTCCCGACAGTGTCGAGCAAGATACCAATGTGACATTGGCAAGAGCGACACAGCAGGGCGATCGCTGACGCTTCCTGACAAAGTCGACCAAGGTCTGTCCGGGCGTGAAGCAGGATTCAAACACCAACGTTTGCAACTTTGGACACCAGTTTGGATTATCATTCAAGAGTTCGAGCACCCGAATCGAAGCCCGATTGTCCTTGCGATCGTTTGTCGAGGCTGATTCTTCGGGATAGACTGATCCGCCTGCGCAACGGATGACGAGTTTCGTCAGATTTGGGAGGCAGGATACCCAGGCTTCTAGCCGAAAGATGTCATCACGCTTGTCGCACACAAGCTCCAACACCTTCAAGTTCCCAAGCGCATTTCCCGAGATGGGGGATTCGTCGGGCAAAGGAAGCATTGCCGAATGATGAGTATCCCGATCGCACTCCCTCTCGCTGACTCGCTTGGGGAGATGGTAAGTGAGCGACTCGAGGTTTATCGCCGCAATGTCGATGCACCACACGGAAGGCGGCGGTAAAGTGACTTTTTTCAAGCCAGGCAAGGCAATCTTTGGCCCCATTTCGGATGTCGCCATGTAACCTTCCAAGTCGAAAAGGTGCGACAGTCAAGTCTTCGAGATTCACTGCGCCTCGTAGGGCGCGATGCAGCTGGTCTGATCGGTACCGCACCTCAAGCGGATCGGAATAGTCGGGATTGTCGTACTTCCAAACTGCATACGTATGGTGAAAGATGCAATTCACAACAGAAATCCGTCGCAATGCGGGATAATCCACTACGTAACGCTCCTCCATCAGGCGCGGCAGACGACTCTCCGGATTCCCTGCCACCGGTACCAAGAGCCGAGCCGGATCCCTAAAATCAACCGAGGTCCGACTCCCACCTCGAGAGTCTTGACGCCGGGAGGTATCGGGAATTTGTTCCACATCTTGGCGATCGCGCCCATGGTAAAGTCCTTGAAAATAACCGTATCCACCCTCGCTCCAGTTCTCTGCAACCAAGTCGATTGTTTCGCTTCCCAGAACGGTTTCTTCAGAAGCCCATCGGAAAACGCCAAGGTTCTAAAGAGTTCGGGGCAATCATGGTTGATGGTTCGGTTCCAGGCGCGATTCACCCAGCTGGCTTTGAGAGCAAAATTGGGATCTATGTCTTGAGTCCGAAGTTCAGGATGTTGATGAGTATCTCCAAACGAAGCGCCGGCAGCGGATCTTTGCGTTGCACGAGCGCTGCAACATCATCAGCATGCGCCTTCAAGCTTTGAAGTCTGGGCAAGTAGTCGATCCGTTCGGGCTTGGATAGTAGCGCAAGAGCCCTTTCGTAGCAGGTGTGTGCGTTGACAAAACCCTGCTCTTCACTGTGGCATGCCGAAAGTCGAAAGAGGATGACAGCATCGAAAGAGTTCCAGGTTGGTGGCCTTTGCTGCCGTCTCTCGAGCTCGAGACCAGTCTCTGTTCTGCATGCGCCAGATTGTGAGCCAGGTGTACGGAACTGCTTCCTTCTGAGCGCTTTGTTGAATCGCCTAGGAAAAGCTGATATTAGACGGAATGCACTGGTGTCTTCGTAGCGCCGTCAATACTTACCGCGTACAAACACCCCTCTATCACCTTGCTCGCGAGATCTTCGTCGATATCACCATCTGACCTGCCGCCATCACCGTACTTGACTCTTCTCGAACCCTCCCCGTTGCCGCTCGCTTTCGTTCTTCCGCCACGCATCGTCTTTAACTTCGCGGTAGGTTGCTTCTGGCTGGACGGTAGCGGTTTCTCCGCATCATCGTCGATAATCTTCCTCTCTGCCTCTCCTCTCTCCTGGATACCTTCAATCATTCGGACTGCTTTGAGAAAGGGGTCGGTCCATGGTGGTGAGGTGTCTGAATATTTTGCGCAAAGGACGCGAGCGAGAACCTTGGCCATCTTGAGCGATCCACGGCATCGTTAGCGGCAATGTAGAATCGCTACTAAATTCCACTCACGGTAAGGAGTCAGGAGTGGGTTAACACTGCTTGTCGAAAGCTGTCCCGGCGCACCATGGGAACTGGGCTAATTTTTAGCATTTCGACAGACGATTGTGGAATAAGCTTAATTTCACAGATCAGGCGGTATGCACAGTTCTGAAATCTACCCATATTTCAGCGGTTTAGCGGTTTCCAGTGTAAGAGGTGCGGGGAAATGTTTTTTTTTGAATTGAGCCAAATGCCGTTTAAAAAAAACATCTTAAAAACGTCGTTTAAAAAAATAGCTTCTTCTTTTTGTTTAAATTGTTTTTTTTCATTAAGCCAAGTGTCGGTTAAAAAAACATCTGTTCGCTTGTGTATGTAATTCTTTTTATTTCGGTTCGTTTTTTTTGAACCCGATGCTGATCTATCTTATTTGGCGGATGAGCGACTCATAAAGCCCAACAAAAAGTAACCACTTCGTGCTTCTGACCAAAAGTGACATATCTCTCAGTATATTCCGGGCGGCGCGTACACTTACCGCAAAGAAGCTGCCGCACGCTGGCCCCCCTCAGATGTCCAACTCTGTTCTCATGATTAATGCAGACAACGGCATCTTCAGTGTCAATAAGCCACAGGGAACACTGCAATCGGGAACCAGAGGCGGTCGTTGATGAAAGTAC
>JANGFJ010000222.1:0-54694 GCA_025758675.1 Naganishia antarctica | reverse complement strand
GTTTCACCATAGAGATGTCGGATGAAAGTCTTTTTAACGTTTGTATAACATTAAATAGTTCACTTCCTGCTTTTCCGCCAGAATCTAACAGGAATGAACGGCCTTTCCAGTTCGTCAGCGGATGAAATCCCCTTGTATGCAAGTAGCAAGGTCTGTAGTCGGAATATGTATGGATAGCTCATTTTGAACCGCAACAGGCATGAGGGAAAAAACAGCCACTTTGAGGAGCCTCGAAAAACTCCACTAAGAAATTCCCCCGCCAGTCCCCCGGCCCGCGTGTTGTGGGCAGTTGCACCTCGCTTCCATTCATTGTGCTCTCATTTATCTCTGCGTGCAAATTCACATTGGCCTCGCTGCGAGCCGAGGACGCTCCAAGGACACCAAAACAATGGGACGGGCTGGCCAACTCTGGCGAATCCAGCTCGGAAATGCGATATAACGCGTCCATTGTACCATTCCAAACAATAGAATCTTGATCAACAAGGCCGGAACAACAAGCGAGCTGAGAGCGAGAGCGCTGGTGTGAAAAACTGGAGTGACCCCCTTGCGCATCATCGTTTTGTCGTTGGTTAGTCAAGCCTTCTCATTTGCTGCTCCACAGCATCATCCACTATCAACTGCCGTCAGCGTTTCATCTTGTAAGAACTGTTCAACAAGAGCTCATCAGTACAAGACAACCTTGGTCTGACGAGTCATCACCTCACAGTCCTATAGCACTCCGCTACCCACACTCCTTTTCCCACATCTGTCACTACACCCTCGCCCACCGCAACCCTTCAGTCTTTATACCTCGGGTCATAATTACCTATCGAGCATCAGTATTCAGCAGCTTCAGAAACCGCTCGATTCCGCCAACCCCCGACAGGACCACGCAAGAGTCCCCGTACAGTGATTCCTAGGTTCGTAGTCTCTTTGGCATAGTCCTTTGTAAGTGCATCTTTCTCTTCCCTGAGTACGACCCTCCTTTCTCGTGTTTGTATCCCGCTGGGCACCGTCAGAGGTATTGGCACCACATCTAGCCCTTTGTCCGAGCTGTGCTGGCACTCCTTCGCCCGATATGCTTCCCATGCTGATCTCTGTTACTGCCTACCCCCTCACAAAACGATCTGCGGTCACCCGAATTGACAATAACGTTCTCCGATCGCTCGAACCTGAAACGTGAACGCTGCTCACATGAAACGACGACACGACTGATGACACTTATCTACGACGACGATATTCGACCATCATCGAATACACTGCTTTCATCGTCCTCATCTCATCGCCTCGGATCTGCCTTTCACCACGACACTCCGCGTCCTTCTACAACTCGCTTCGCACTACTCGCCCACAGCGTACGGATATCGCTCTCGATTTCGCTGACCGGATTCTTTTGACACCACGCGAATCTCCTATCGAAGCTTCAAGCGGACCCCCACATTCCTTTACAGCCCCAGATTGCTCTTATAAAACCAGCATCTCGAGCAACAGCACACTTACACGACAGCTGAAGAAGCAATTCAACCAAGAAGAACCGATCCAATCATGTTGTTCAACACTCTTTCCACCGTCGCTCTTTTGCTTTCCGCCATCTCTGGCACCGACGCGCTCCGAACCGGTCGTCACCATCGAGGACTCGAGTCTCGTCACGCCGCTCACGTACCTGCCAACAAGCGAACGTTTGCCTTTGCTGCCAATGCCACTGCCGGCGAGCAGCTTGGAAAACGCCGAATCGCGGAAGGCGAAGAAGGTCTTGACACGTCCAACTCAACTCACGCTTTGGGCAAGAGGTCGTACCCCAACTCGAGAGCCACGTTTTACGCTATCGGTGAGTCCCGTCGGCTTTCCTGTCGTTGGATCTGGGTTCAGTTCTGTAACGTCCTTGTTTACGTCTCGCTCCAGGTCTCGGTGCGTGCGGTAAATACAACAGCGAGCCCGACTTTATAGTCGCCTTGAACTCGGGGCAGTACGGAGGTGGATACCCGGGACCGGAATGTTTCAAGTACATCACCATCACCGGTGGTCCGAAGAATGGCCATGCCGTCGCTCAGATCGTTGATGAGTGAGTTCCCTTTGATGATATTGAGGAGAGCAAGGCTGATATGACGTGGCTTGCAGATGCCCTGGCTGCCCCTACGGTGGTCTGGACATGAGTATCGGATTGTTCGAGTAGGTGTCCGCATTCTCTCGTCCGCCTATATGGATGCTGAAGACTTGTTGCCACAGGCAATTCGCATCGCAGGATGATGGTGTAGCTTCCGTCACGTGGTGGTACAACGACGGCAGTGAGGTAAGCAGGGAATCGTACTGCGTCGTGAAACGACCATTAATCGTTTCCGTCTACAGCAAACCACTACAAGCCAGGCCGCTCCTACCACGACCCAGGCGCCTCCCACTACCAGCCAGACCCCTACATCTACCTGGGTTGCTCCGACCACTACTTCCACCACTCCCGCTTGGACTCCTCCCACTACTTCGTCGACGGAACAGCCTCACACCAGCAGCACTCCTAGTTCCTCTGTAAGTTGACGCCTCGTTCCCAACCCTTCTTTCCACTCATCCCGTATTTCCCTCGGCAGTCCGTCTGGCAAGCACCGACAACTTCTTCGTCTTGGGTCGCACCCACCACCAGCTCGACAAGCACTTGGCAAGCTCCCTCCTCTAGTAGCACTTGGAGCAGCTCTAGCAGCGTCTGGACACCCAGTAGTTCCAGCGCATCTGCCTCGTCGAGCTCGTCGTCGGCATCATCGGCATCATCGGCATCGTCGTCTGGTCGCGTAAGCGGACCTATTTCCAACTTGATCGCCACCAGCACCCGGGTCTCTACCGCCTCGGGATCGGCCAGCACTGCGCCCACCACGTCGGCGCTTTCTGACGGCACCGATTCGAGTGATGACTCCTCTGCCAGCGTTGTCCCAGTGAGCAGCAACTTGGACTTGCTCAGTACCTACACCGCTCAATTGGGTAGTCTGGTTGTCGTCGCCGCTCAGATGGTCATCGCCTAAATGACAATCGACACCAAAGACATCCGCGATCTGTGATCGCCCGATGATCAAGACTCTTGTGAAAATGACTTGTGGAACCCGGGGTACTGGATACTTTTTGCCTTTCCGCTCCCGCCATGAAATAACGCAGAACTGGACGCCCGCTTTACTCTCGTTTGATGCGGACAATGTGTTGGTTTAGCCTTGTGCTTTATTCATCACGCTTATACCCACGGTGCAGGACATCAAGCTTTGGAGATTGTTTGACGACGGTATTCCATCCTTGTAGTCCAGTGTATATCTATGTTCTTTTTCCTTTCTTTTCAAATACTGTTTCCAGTTACGTGGTCTTTTTTGCCTGTAATCGATAGATATATGACCATTCATTCTGCGGTCGAGCCGTAGATGTGGTACAAGTAAATCGACAAGTCATCCGAGCCCGGGTGATGGAGCTTAAATCGCCATCTCTCGCGGTGTTGATCGCTCCAGCATCCTTCCCCGCTGAGTCCTACTTCTGTCTAATTGTCAAAGCCCTGATGGGACGTTGTGCCTGCCCTACGTGCAAGCGTACTGATGCCCACACAAGTCAGCTTCTCAAGACGTTGGGAAACGATCACGATCCGGACATACCTTGGCCGTATATTCCGCAGCAAGCTTGTCATACTCCTTTCTATCCGATCGGTACAGCTCCGCCTATCGGTTCACGGAACACATCAATATCGAACAATGGAAATTGGAGAAGAGTAACTTACAATCGATGTGACCAACGGATCATCCGGATTGGGCGTCTCCAAGAGGTCATACAAGGCTTGTATCACTATCAACGCGCACAGAATCGACCACTCGTCAGCAAACGAGTCACGATGATCTCTCGGGTCGTACATACCGATACCGATCTTCGTCGCAGGTTTCCAATTTTCCGTCTTGAGCAACCCGATACAGATGCTAGAAGCCACGGCTACTCAGCATGTGTATGATCACGGATAAAGGCTTGTACGTACTTTCCATCGCTGTCGACGTTGGGGTGATAGATCCTCGTCACGAACTTGAACTATGTAGAGAGTTGTGTCAGGTGCCACGGCGAGAGGGGTAGTGGATCGCGCTTACAGTTGGAGCTTTGAAGGGGTAGTTTTCACCAAACTTGACACTGAGCTTGAACTTTCCGCCCTTGTACGGAGTATTCATCTGACCAGACGGAGATCAGGACGCTACTCGACACTACAGAAGAGATATGTGAGGAACATACAGGTCCATTCATGTATATCGTCCACTCTGTAATATCCGAATCATTGGTCTCTACTGATAGATTCGGCACAGGCACCTTTCGGAAATCGTTGAGTTCCTGTCGTTCGACGTAGGTGTTAGTCATGGGTATCGGCAGGCATGAGAGTTGAGGTACCCTTTGGATTCTTCGTACTGATGTCGCCGCCATGATGGAGAGGGGTCCGGGAATGCAAGTGCGAATTTGTGATGGACGACGGAGATCAGGCCGGACACGATGGTTGACGGTAGTATGGTGGTAGGAAGCTGCAACGGATTACGAATCTGCATCCGATAAATGGAGAACGCTGGTCGGGCGCCGGGGAACAAGCCCAGCGCTAGGCGCAAGGGGCAAAGCAAAGCAAAGAAGCGCGGGAGTATGCGCCAGCCATGATTGGGTCTGATCGGTGGGTAGCAACACCTCGTCCGCTTCCTATATTCGTGAACACGCCGTCCTGCTTCAGTGCCATGTTCGCGCCTACCGCAACCACCCAAACACACACCATGACCGTCCTCCTCCGACGTATCGGCGCCGCCAGCCGCGCAAGCACTTTCAAATCCCTCTCCCGCTGCGTCACAAACCCTGCATCGAAAGAGGTCCTCGGTCCGGCGGGGACACCAAAACCGGCATCACCAATGCCCTACGAAGTCGCTGACGAAAACACGCCCAAGGAACTATGGCAGGCTCCGAACCACCCTGGAACATGGTCCACTGGACAGAACCCGAGGCCGCATGCCATGAGCGGACCTAGGTTCGCACAGACGGATCTGAGGTTCCAGGCTGCGCCGTTTGCTGCTATTGACGCCGTGGCGGAGGATCCTATTCGTTTGGTTGATGGAAGGCGGGCTTCGTGTGATGGAGGTGGGTGATGGGGGATTGAGGGATTTGGTTTGGCGTTGAGTGTCAGCGTTGACGTTTGGTTTTTGTCGGTGTAGGTGGTGGTCCTCTTGGACATCCCAAGATCTTCATCAATCTCGTAAGCATGCTATCTCGCCGTATATTCTCGCTACGTAGCATACTGATGAATCTCGTCCCATGCGCCTCTCTAGGATAAGCCTGGTATGTCTGGATATGACATCGGAAACTAGCTTGTTCGAATTCGTTCTGATATTCTCTTCAACCTTGTTCATATGAATCTCAGGACCCAAAGCATGCGGGTAAGTACGCCCTCACCTAGCACTGCACACTCCACTAATCACCAGAATCTCCGCCTGTCGTCTCCCTCACCTCACCTCCTTCAGCTACTGGTACGTCTCCCCACCTTCCGCTCCCCCCAAAACCCAAAAACCCAAAAACCCACTAACCCTACCCCACCACGCAGCGGTATCCGATTCGAACAAGCTCACCACGAACACTAGATGGAACCCACGTGCTGGGATACGGGTCGTACGATCACGGACGGGGGAGCGATCAGGGAGGATGGCTTGGGAGTCCGTGTTGTATTTTTGGATGTATACAAAGCATATGCAGATTAGGGACGTGCACAGGAAGTGGTTGTCGTTCGGTGTGGCGAGTCGGTTTCTGAGCGTATGTACGGGATGCAAGGCGATTGGAGGGGGAGTGTCCTTTCAGAAAATGCTCTGTCTGAGCTCTTGGCAGCTACATGCATGCGTGTCCAAGCTTCGGTACGGCGATGCAGATCTGAATTATGCTATACTCCGCATCTACTACAACGAACGCAACTCTAAACGAAATTGGGCAGAATCCAATCATGATATAATCTCTACTCTTGCAAACCTCACAGAACGCCAAACTATCGACCGATCATGATTTGTCGGGCACCGTGGTATGCACTTGTTCCATCCACAAGTGCATCTGATCAGTCGGATGCGTCTCGAGAGCTTGTACAGTCTGCAGAAGAAGAGTCTCCATCAAGACAAGTCGGATATTTAGCAACGGAAGGACCACTCCACTCACCTCTTCCAACCGTTCCGAAGCTGTTCCGATCTCCTCTTCAAGCTGCTTCACCAGATCCTGCTTCCTCTTGACCTCTTCATACAAGGTCTGACTTTCCTTTGTCAGCTGCGGTGGAAGTACACGGTCGATAAGCTGCGGACCATCACACTGAATCCGGTGAGCGTACCTCGAGGTATTCTACCCTTAGCCTTTCGTACACGGCATCATACTGCGGTAGGTTGTGTGCCGCCATGAGTGCCTGCGGGGTCATATCTGGCCTAAATCCAATGCGAAAAGCGAGGCATATGATGGTTTAGCCATCGTTCCAGATCTGGACACGAGCGTGGACCGCTTACCGCCATGCATCTGCTCGTAACCTCTCAGGCACGCCATTCTGTTCGTCTTCCTTTCTCGCCTCCCGAGCTTTCTGTATGGTGTGATGGAATTGTAACAGTGCCGGGCCAGTGTTGTAATGCTGTAATAGCTGTTGTGCTTGCTTCTGCTCGGTGTGATTATCAGCAGGTCTGATCATCAATCACAGAGGTGTGAGAGAGGGAGGGCTACGTACCATGACCATCTCTCGCATGTTTGCTGCTGTTCGAGCCCAGATCTCGTCAAACACCCGGGACCGTTCTTCTGAGCTTGAAGATATTGTAGGGAAACAACCTTTAAAGTCTTTGGCGCTGTAACGATGGATAATGTTAATCAGCAAGTTCACAAAATCGATTGGATCAGACATGAAAGACCCCACTTACGTCCATTTGTTTGCACCTTTTCTCACGGCAACTTCCAAAGCCTGCATCAACAGCTCGTAATTCCTTCCATAGTTCTCCCCCTCCACAGCTGATCCCATGGGAGCCGATACCTCTCCCTCGCCTGTTGGTGCGGTAGGATGCGCAGACATTCTGCTGTTTGGCGGGTTTATAGTCGGCTTTTCATTGCCTGGAGGCTGGTGCGTTCGCGGTCGATTGGCCGGTAGCTCGCGGTCCTGGAATTGTGGAGGAGATGCGGTGGTGATGTATCAGCCCTGGGATGTGGTACTTGGCTACCCTTGGTATGCGATCAGGGTTTCTCTTGCATGAAAGTAGAAGATCGGAGGATGCATGTCGCGTGTTGTTGGCTGTTTGTTTTGTTTGTCCGTCCCGGTTCGCGCGTAAGTTTGGGGCTCTGTGCGCTATCCGATTGAAGTCGCCCCTAAACGCCAGCCAGCGTGATCGCATCGTCCGTTGGACCGTTACTGTTACACCTCTTCATTTCCGGGTCAACTCGTTGACTCGGCTTGATTCACTGCTCCTCATCTACATCTTCATCACTCCCACTCTACAATGCCTCCCAAAACCAAGCAACCTAGCGCAACAAAGCGGACCGCATTCACGCCAAACCCGGCTCGACCAGTCTCTGGCCGAATCCACCATCTCCACTGTTCGCTCGTAGACCAAATCAACGCGGGACACCTGACGAACGGCATCAAAACATGCCAGAAGATCCTGTCGCTGCTCTCTTCCGATGTCGATATCCCGGACGAGCTCAAGATCAACGTCAAGGGCACCTCGATTGCTTCTTCCAAGCAGGAAATCAAGAGCATCGTGCTGCAGACGTTGTTGTTTCTGCTGCTACAGACCGATCAATACGATCGGGCATTAGAGACTATCGAATCTGCTTCGCAGAGCGACAAGTTGGAGTTTGAGAGGGCTTATTGTTTGTATCGGCTGCACGAGGAGGAAAAGGCGAGGGAGTTGGTGGAAAAGTTGAGGTTGACAGAGGGAGGGTCTGTTGGTTTGGAGCAGGAGAGTGCGCGTCGACTGGCGCATCTTGAAGCTCAAGTTGTCAGTAGAATTCATCCAATTCCGGGAGACGTACTGACTCCGAATTGCGCCTGCAGAGTTACCGAGCGGGAAACTACACTCGAGCCGAGGAGATTTACAATGATTTGCTGTCTACGTGCCCCTCTGTATGCCCGTCGCCGCTGTCATTTTCCGCATTCACTAATGTTGTGGGCTTTCAGGACCTCGATGAACAACAAGACATCATCGCCAACCTAAACGCTACCACGACCCACCTCGAATTCCAACAGACTGGTTACCAAGACCTGCTCCGAATCACATCAGGCATTCAACGCATCTCTACCTTGGAGGCATCCGCTCCATCGTTCCCAATTGCTTCGACCTCCGCTGCCGCTCAGGCTCAAGCGAGCAAGACGTCTACTTCTGATCCTAAAGGCAAAGGGAAGCAAAAGGCCGGAGTATCGGGTGTCCAGAAACCTAGGCACAAGTTGCCGAGGGGTGCAGTGTTGGTTCAGAAGTTCGAAGAGGATGTAAGTCTAAGTCTGCCCTCCGGCTGCGTTCCCTCATGATTTGGTGCTGATTTCCGCCGATCACAGCCCGACCGTTGGCTTCCGTTGAAGCAGCGAGCTTCATACCAGGCTGCACTCCAGGAATCCAATAACGCTGGCAGGAGACGAAAGCAGGCGCCCAAGGAGACTACAGGGCTAGGCACGCAGGGTAGCGTGGATTCTGCGGCGGGAGGGGGAGGAAAGGGCGGCGGGAAAGGTGGAAAGCGCAAGGGTGGACGATGAGGCGAGGAAGGATGTTTGAATTTGTGAACATGACAAGAGGACAGGATGTCTGATGTAGAATTATGTAGGACGATGCATGAGGGCAAACTGCTTCTCTCGTTGCACGGGAGACGATCAGATGGCAGTCTAGTTCGCACAACTAGATACAACCTGTACATACGCTGGCAGGCGGGCAGGGTGGAGGCAGCAAGCACGCAGCGATCGGTCCGCGATAGTTCATTCATGTTCTGCCACTAGCCACTCATTACAATACTGTTACTCGGGTCGGACTGACCTCTCTACATCACGCAGAGCATCATCTACACTGCTCAACTCACCGTGGTCTCACTCCCAGTCCCAGAGACCATGGACCAATCCGACTTTTACCAGTACTCGCGCCCTTCCACGCCATCAGGCGGACGCCGACAATTCCAAACGAGTTCACCGAAACCTGTTCAGCCTCCACAAGCAAAGACTGTTTCTCTCGGAGAGTGGGAAGCGAATGCTCGCTTGGATCAGGTCGAGCTGGCCAGTTTCTCCATACTGAAGGATGCGTGCAGTTCTAGGCCGTTGCCGGCGCAGGTATGTGGCTCATTCGAGGGAAATGCCATTGAGTGAGGTCTGATTTCACGCTTTGCGTGTCCGTTACAGTTGCTGCAGGACAATGCAGAAGCAGGTCCTAGCACCCCTCGGCTTGGCGGTACCCCAGTTCCTCGGAAAGGTCCTCGAGGACTGCTGCAATCAGCTTTAAGATCACGACCAGGTTCCGCGCTCGGATCACGTACCGGATCATCGTCAACTCTTGGCTCCTCTACGGCTCTCTATGATCAACCTGCAACCATCGCTACAGCCCAACAATTCCACGAGCACTTTTCCCACCTTACATCGTCGCTACTTCATTCGCAGGATTCACTATACCGGTCCCACTTGGCGGAAATTTCGAGCTATAAGGAAGCCTGTGATGTGCTCGATAAAGAGCTCAAGGGTTCCGAGGAGATGGTCAGGGGGATGATCGAGTGTCTGAACTGGGTAGAGGAAAAGGGCGAGTCGTTGCGGGTTGCAGGGGAAGGGCTCATGCAGGAAGAGGTGAGATTAGTTTGGCATGCGAGAACGAACTGCAATAACAAGTATCGATTCCAGGTTCAACTCAATATCCAAACCCAACAACTCGCGGCTCGCTTGGAATACTTTACCTTCCTTGAGAAAGCTCAGCGGATGCTCAATTATCCGGGAGACAACCTGGTCATGTCTGAAGGATTCTTATCCATGGTCGCACGCCTGGATAACTGTCTGCGGTACCTCAGAGCGAACGTAAGTCCCCGCTTGGACCAAAACCAATCAGATTGATCACTGACCGTACGGTTTTAATAGCAAGATTTCAAGGACGCAGAGGTTTACCTGATCCGGTACCAGCAATGTATGACTCGAAGTATGACTCTCATCAAGATGTATTTCGTCAATGCTGTTCGCGGCCTCGGGCGCGAGGTATCTAAAAAGATCAATGACAGGGTGCGTAGCCGCTGAACAAGTTCTCAGGCCAAAATGCTCATCTTCCGCATCTCGCAGTTCGAGCTGTCAGAAACCGCTGTCATGGCTCTCATGTACACCAAGTTCACGTCATTTGCTTTCCCGCTGCGCCCTCTGCTTTCCGAATTGGAACTAAGGGCCGCGAACAACAAGGAAGAACTGGGCAACCTGTTGGACGATTGTCATCATACCTGGATCGGTGTGAGACGACAGCTGATCAATCCGGCCGTGGAAAAGGAAATCAAGAGGATGCAACCTACCATAATGCCTTTGGTGGACTTGGTAAGCGCTTCTTCCGGCATCTCCTCGAACGATTTCGAGTCCCTGACAACCTTTGACGACGGGATAGACCCGGGCTGGATGCACCTACCTGAAGCAGGTCTGCACAGAAGAATTCAATTTGTTCAAACAATTCTTTAGGACCGGAGAAGATCAGCTCTAGTAAGCCGTTTCGCCCGCTTTTCTGACACACATTTTACTAATAGGCCCAAACAGCGCGTTCCTCGAGAGCCTTTGTGACCATTTGTATCAATACCTTCGACCCAGGATAGCTAACGAACAGGACCTGCAAACGCTTTGCGAAGTCTGCACGGTTCTGCAAGCGCTGATGGTCAAGGATATGGATCTAGATGAGGCCATGGATTTTGATTACAATCCAAACGACGACCGGAGGGAATCGTATTTCCCGCCCGCAGGATCATTCGCCATGGAACGATCCATGTCCTTTGAGCCGGAAAGTCAAATCCAGCCACACCGACCGATGCAAAGGCTTCACACGGCGAAATTGCTGGAAATGATACTCAAAGACACGCAGTCGAGGCTGGTGTATCGAAGTCAAGCGATCATCAAGAACGATGTTTCGGGATATTACCCCAAGGGCAACGACCTTGACTATCCGGCCAAGATCGAGAAAGGTAAGCAGTGCCTTCATTGTGGCAATCCGCAAAGATGCTTACATCGTAATTGCTTTTCTCAGCCGCTTCGCATCTTTTGTCAGATAGAGAAAGAATGGCGGTTTCCCTCAATCTTGAAGACGAAGACGAGCCAGCGTTCTTGGCGTTGCCATCAAAAGAGACACAAGAAACCTGGTATCCTACGCTACGAACAACTCTTTGGATCCTGTCGTGTCTGCATACTTTTATCGACGTAAGTCGCGTCTTCATGCCAGACCGCTTGCTCTAAAGACTTTGTCGATGACAGGACGAAGTATTCGACGATATGGCTCAAGATGTCATATCGGCATGTAGAAAATCGTTGCTCGCCGCTGCGAAAACTTTGAGCAGATCATCGATGACGACCGCTCAGCTCTTCCTGATCCGACATTTACTGATTCTCAAGGAGATGACCGCAAGTGTGGATCTTGTTACCCGCCGACGAGATGATGAGCGCGGCGGAGTGATTTGTGAGTGATCTGCAATCAGGAAAGCCATCAACCATGACATGACAAGTGGCATTGCCTTTCTCTTACGTAGACACCTTGAGTTCATTGCTTTCTAGCGCCTTGGACTTTGTCGGTGTGGGCAGTCTGCTTGGATTGAACAGCAATGGCAAGGTGACGAGGGCAGACGAACTCACCACTGCGAAAATTGCAAGTGCTGTTTCAAGCTTGCCATGATGCCTGACAAGCTAATGCGAATCCGCTATACAGGAGGTCGATCGGGAGCTCAAACGCGTTTGTGAAGAGGCAATCAAAAACTGCAGCGACAGGGCTACCGCGTCCTTGCGGACATTTATCGATGGATCCGTTCGTTATCTATCCTCCAAGCGTGACAATGATACGGGACCTAGTCTGTCAGGCCAACCTTGGGCAACAAATGAGGACTTGAAACGCACCGCCAACGACTTCGAGCAGAATTTCGAACAAACGGTCAAGGCGTGGATATCCGATCTCAAATTATACCTTCAGGATGAAGCTACCGTACAGGTGTTACTACCTTCGCTGCAGGTTAGTCTCGAGCCCATTGTTGCTGCCTTTCTCGGCTGATCCATCGTTCACAGACACACATACTGGACGTCTATAAACCATTCTACGATCTTGTGCGGTCGGAGTACGATTTCCCGGTAGCTTCGGCCATCATGACTCCACCAGCAGTACTGGCATTGTTCCGAAAGATAGAGGCGGAGGCACTTGCCAAGAAAAATGTTGGCTGAATATCCTACTAGTAGATCATGATCATGATAGCATGTGGTACAACATCCGCTGACTCTGGACGCCTAGTCGTAACCCCTTCCACTACGCTTCTTGCCGTCCTTCATCTTGAAGTGCTTCTTGCCGTTACCCTTGATCGCCTCAAGTCTAGCCATCGTTGCAGCGGAAAGATCGGTAACAGGTAATCCATCGGGTCCCAACGCTTGCGTGTGAGGGTACATTGTTGTTCTGCTGTAACCGCCTTCGTGACCGATGCCGGGCGCGCCTTTGGCTACAGGCTTGGGGAAAGCTCCACCTTCGGTAAAGAATGCATTCTCCAAAGCGCGAGACTTGTAAGATGCCGGGCGGTTGGGTGCAGAAGCTGCCTTTGAATTGATGGATTTGGATGTCGCCTGCCTTGCATGCTGTTCTTGAGCCTCCGAATCCGTCAAAGGTATCACCGGCGCAGCCGCGACAAACGTATCTGCACCCTTGGCGACTCGGGTCACTGGCGCCTTTTTCTTGCCAGCCAGCTCGTCAGCTTCTTGCTGAGCGATCTTGAGAGCTCTGCTCTCTGCCATGAACTCGTCAGAGTCGATGCCAGGAGGCGGGTGAGCATACACAAGCTTTGCGGACACAAAGTCCTTGAGAACGTATCGGGCCGCACGCGATGTATCCGGCATACCGAACGAAGCTCTTGTCAGACCTCGAGCGACTATTCACCATACCATGTCAGCGACTTCAAACAAGCGGAAGGAGGCGTGTACATACTGGCATAAGCTGACAAAAGGTCTTCCCATCCGACCTTGCCCGTTCCCCCATCTTCGATTACACTTACGTCGATTCGGATGCCGTAAGTTCCCTCCAGAATCTCCCTTGGTATCCTTCGACAGATGAGTTCGATAGGAGCGCTGACTTCTCGCATTTGATCGATCGGAAGAACACCGTCGCACACGAGTTCGGCTTCGGTGTTGACGAACTGGGGGAATACCAAACCGGGACAATCACATAGGGTGACCTTGTTCGAAAATGGCAACGTCTGGAAATGCTTGGTTTTACCGGGAGTTGAGGATACAGACACCTTTTTCGAACCGAGAAGTGCGTTGATGGTACTCGATTTACCGACGTTGGGGTAACCAACAAGACCAACCATGAGCTTCGTAGGTTGAGGGTTGAATTCGGTGACGAATTCGGAGAGCGGTGGTGCCGCAGATTCAAAAAGCTCTTCGAGCTCCAGGACGGTAAGAACTCGCGTTCTTGGGTCTTCTGGCTGCTCGTCGACTTTTTCGGCCCCGTTTTGAGCAGCAATGTCCTTGGCGATCGCCATTTGCGCTTCTGCGTCCTCCTGCCACTTCTTGTCGGCGTTTTCGGGTGCCTCGTAGGTGATGACTGCCTTGGAGGCCAGTTCGTGGCGCAAGCCCATGGCCTCTGCGCTCTCGTCTTCAGGCCCCTCCTCCGGAACGTCTTCAGCCGACGAAGCCACCGAGTCTTCATCATAGTCCTCGGAGTCATCCTCGTCATCATCCTCTTCATCATCGTCCTCTTCGTCTTCGTCTTCGGTGACATGCGCGTCCTCGTCCTCCACCTCATTTTCCTCGGCAATGGGCACTTCGTCATCCAGACCTAATTCTCGACGACGCTGCCTTTCGGCCTGTTCCTGGGCTGCGGTGGCGTCCGAGGCAGAGAAGAATGCATATTTGACACCCTGCGAATCAAAGTAATCCGCCCATGCTTCCCTGTTACCCAAAATGCCTAGTCAGCGCAGTCCCCTGGAAGCGGGATGACATGAACTCACCTTTGAGATCTGGTCAAAAGATCTGACTTGTTGATTAGCAGCAAACTTCGCCTAATGCCCTTCTTCTCGTGCCTCTCAACCATCTCTCCCGTCTCCTCATCGATCACAGCACTGGGTCCGATACCAACTTCCTGCACGTAATCTTCCAAATCGCTGCACCGGAAAGTAAGCGGGTTTCTGGCGTCGACGATTTGTACAATCAGGTGGGATCGCTCGATGACTCGCCACAATTGTCGCCAGACTTGGATATTGCGTTCGTACGGTGTCAAGAGGAGCTGCTGTCCTTCCGCAAGTCTAGAGATCGAGGAAAGGATGGGCATAGGCAATTGATATTCAAGCTACGGAAGTCCGACTCACTCGGCAAGTCCACGCCTCCAATGCAGATAGTTTTCTCTTTCATTCTTTTCCAACTCTTCCCTGGAGGTCTCGGCAGTCCAAGCAGGTCGTCGGGGCACACGCAACGCTGCCTTGTTCTGGTGTTGCTTGTCACTTATATCTCGCTCTTCTTGGATTGAAAGGAGGAAAGGATTCTTTTGCTGACTGGTGGGGATCGAGGGCGCGGTAACGACCTTGACGTTTGCCATGGCTCGATCTGTTCGTGATGCACAAGGTCAGTCTTCCGGATACGAGTAATGGCGAAACAAGACTACGAACCAGCGGTGAAATCCGCATCGGCCAACGACGCATTGTTCAAGAATTCATCCAAATCCCGCTCGTGGGTAACGGACCTCAGGTTCTCCGCTTCTTCTGCATACTTGAGGGTTTTACGATCTACTCGGGCCTCTTTCGCTTTACGGTTGATGATGGATTTACCCAATCCATGCGAGCCTTGTTTCGTCCTTCCTGGCTGAGCGGGACAAAGTAGAGGTCAGCTGGGAAACAAGCAAAGAGCGAGGAAAGGATTCCTCACCATTGTGCGTTGATGTATGTTCAAAAGGGTCGATAGTGGTAGTGAACCCGGAAGACCTCACTGAGAACTCTCCCCTGAATTGTGTTATGGCGACCTCTGGTTTTCGTTACTCAGCTGAATCAGAGATAATTTCGGATTTTGGATCCGTCCTTCGCACAACGGATTACCTAAGTCTCTGGTGCGTCCCAACATAACTCCTGATATTGCAAAACGCGTATTGCAGTGGACGCGTTGTCGGGATGCACATTGAAGTTGAAAGGACTCTTCTGGATTCCGCTGCCTCCCTCTAACTGATCAGCCTTGGAAGTCTCCATGATAGCCTGCTGAGACGTACACAACTGATGCAAACAAGGTCAACACGGCGCAATCATGAGCGGAAAGCGCAAGTCCCACGCCGACGAATCAGCAGCAGCGTCTTCAGCGGAGGAATCGGATTCAACGCCTGCTCGCAAGAAGTCTCGAAACTCCCAAACGAATGGCCACGACAATGGTGACGTCTCCCTCGACGAAGACATGGATGAACCTGCCCGGGCGAAACCTGAAAGGAACGGATCTCAGGCCATGGATGGCGTAGAGCTAGAAAACGAAGACGACCACTCATCCGAAGAAGAGGAGGAGAAGGATTATGTCGATGAGGAGAATGAAGAAGGTCAGGTTATCAGGCGATACAAACGAAGACTTGTCAAAATTGAACGAGGATCAGACGGGTAAGTCTCCTGTCCTCATTGTGGTGTTCAGTAGAGGACGTTTTTAATGCTCCTTCTTCATGTCCTTCTCAAGCTACGTTGCGGGATCGATTGTTCGGGTCAAGCTTGACAACTTTGTGACATACGATCATGTCGAATTCCGACCTGGAGCACAGTTGAACATGATCATCGGCCCGAACGGAACGGGAAAATCTACTATCGTTTGTGCCATTACCCTTGGACTGGGATGGCCGCCAAAGGTTTGCACGATCGCTACTTGGTATGCCGATCCGTCGACTGACCATCATCCCCGTCCTTCAGATTCTCGGTCGAGCTCCCGACATCTCAGCATTCGTCAAACAAGGTTGCAAAAAGGCATTCACAGAAATCGAGCTCAAGGGCCGTCAAGGTAAAAGGAATGTCATTATCAAGCGAGAATTCAACCGAGACGACAAGAAATCAATCTGGTATATGAATGGCGAAAAAACTACCGGTCAAAAAGTCTCGAACACGGTTTCCGATCTCGGTATTCAGATTGGAAATCTGTGTGCGTTCTTGCCTCAAGACAAGGTTGCAGAGTTTGCGCAAATGAACTCGCGAGAGCTGTTGAAGGCGACCATGGAGGCCGCAGGAGATCCCAACTTGACGGGCTGGCACAACATTCTGGTCAACAACGCGGGAAGGCTACAGACGTATCTTCAGGTATGCTACCTCGCAAACCAAGCCTCGAATCCAGTCCTGATATGTGGCTACACGCAGGAACTACAAACTCAACAGGCGAGACAGCAAGACTTAAACCGTCGAATCGAAGGTTTGGATGAAGAAGTCGAAAACTTTCGTCAACGGGAAGCACTGCAAGCTAAAATCATGGAGGAAGAGGCCATGAAAATGGTTCGAGATTTCCGGGTCAAGACTGCTGAGCGCGCCAGACTCAAGAAGGTGTGGAAACGATATCAAGGGCAGTATCAGACCCACATCAATAAGGCTAAGCCGTGTATCGAGTTGAGAAAGTAAGTTTGGCTGCTTACCGATGATGTAATTCACTCTGATTTGCGTCTGATTGCAGTCGGGAATCAAAGAAAAGGAGTGCGATGGAAGCTCATCACACCAAGCTGAAGTCTGCACTCAAAAAAGCGAATGAAGCTATCGCAAATGTCGATTCTCGATTGGAAGGCAAGGTTTGTATTGGATGGCGGCAGGACACTTGGCTGTTTTCCTAATCTCAGTTCCCGTCCGAACAGGCCACCGAGACCGAAACCATCACGGAGCAGCTATCCAACCTTCGAGACAAGGAGGCCGCGCGGAAGCAGAAAATCGCAGATTGTAAAAGCCGTATCGACAAGCTCAAGGAAGTTTTGGAAAACCCGCCTGCTAATGTAGATACGACTGATCTTGACAAGCAGATTGTACGTGCTGACGGCATCGCGTCTGGGATTTGACTAACGCCCGTCTCTCTGATCTCGTTTAGACCGGAGTGAGACAGAAGAAGCGGGAGTCGCAAGACAAGCAAAAAACCCTGGATAGGAGTTTCCATGCGTGCAATGACAAGGGCACTCAAATCAGCGCCAGCCTCGATCAGATTCAGGCCCAGTGAGTGCTTGGTGTGGGACCGAAGCCTCGAGACGAACTAAACGTTCCGTTTTCTTCCTTGGCTATTCCGTTTCCTTCCTTGGCTAGATTGGCAGGTATCCAAGACATGCGCAACAAGCGTGTTCAAGCACTTGGAAGGGCAAACCCTAGTTGCGGCTACGCGATGGACTGGATATCACGGAACAAGGAGAAATTCAAGCAGGAGATCATTTTCCCTGCCGCTGTCTCTGTGCAAGTCAGTGATCCTACTTTTGCGCATCTGGTCGAATTGGCGTGTGGTCATAACTTGCAGGTCTGTCATTTCATTCTTTATTACGGAAGGCGTCGTGACATCTTTTACTGATAATAGCGTTTTCTTATCAGACCTTTGTCGCGCAAAACGAGGATGACTATCGAGTTTTGAATCAGCTTAACGATCAACAGCACTTCACAGGGAACTCGCGATCGAGAGTTCGTATCAATACTATCTCGATCACTCCGGAAGACATCCAGTCTAATACGCCATATCCGGCTCCTCGAGAGCAGGTGAGTTAAGGGAAGGCCTTGAGACATTGAATGTCTATCACTGACTCTCCTACCCCCTCCTAAGCTCATGGAGTCGGGAGTGGAAGGTTACGCACTTGATTTCTGTGATTGTCCACCGGCCATGAGGGCTTTCTTGCGAAACTCTGGTGGTTTGCACATGACCGTCAGTCGATGTCCAGCAGCTCCCTTCGATCTGGCTAAGGCGTTGTTAATTTGGATTACAGGCTATCTCTCGAGAAACGGCTGATAACATTGACGAGAAGGCCGCCCAGGCTTGTGGTGTGAGCCGTTTGCTCTATGCTTCAGACCAGTACAAGGCGAACCCCGGCGCATGGGATGACCTCCGAGCTGCCCATCAAATCGAAATGCAAAATATCCGAACTTCGAAATATGGTTCTCGAGCAAGACAGATCACTTCGAACCAGACTCGATTTGAAGCGAGATACTTCAATCAAATCGGTAAGGGTATAATGAGATCGTATCCATCGCAATTGGTCAGCTCATGCCATCGCGCTACTCAACAGTCGATGAAGAACAGGTCGAACGCCTAAACCAACAGAGAGCCAGCCTCCATGAACAGAGAACCCAGCTCGAAGCTGAGATTCAACGCTTGTCGCAATCCGCTAAAGCCGGCAAGCCAGAGCAGGAAAAGCTGCAGAAACTGGAGGTAGGTTGAGATGGAATTCCAAAAGCAAGCATGGTACAAATCATCCCTGTCTTTTGCCTTCAGGAAGAACTCAACGCCCGCAGAAAGGTCGTCCTAGGCGAGGTCCGGAGGTTTGAACAAGCAAAGGCCGACTCAGGTAAGAAAGAAAGCCCGCTTTTGTGATAGGGTAGAATCGCTGATTCTAGGATATATCTATCTTCCATAGCTGTCCAAGTTGCGAAGTTGCGCCAGCTGAAGACTCAACCATCTGTGGATGATCAACGAATTCAACTAAAGGGGGAACTTATGATACACGTCAAGGAGCGGGTCAAGCTAGCTAAGCAATTGACGGTATGTTGCATATAGAATCAGCGGTCTTGCAACGAATTGAAATGAACGGCAATCTGGTTGCTCAGAGTCTCGGCGCTCAAGCGAATAAAGCTGCTACTGAGATATGCGAGGTGCAAATGCAAATTATGCAGGTAGACGCCAACACAGATGCCATTGATGATCATGTTCGTGGATTCGCTGCTCAACAAGAGGAGCTAGAGCAGCTGGTAGAAAGTAGTAAGTCCTTATATCACAGCTAGGTATCTTGTTCTCTTTTAACATTTCGCGGACTTTGGAAAAAGGCAAAGAAGCTTGTCAGGAGCAGAAGGTAATCGCTAAAAAGGCAGCCGCAGCCGCGAAAGTCCAGGTGGAGACCTTGAGTCTCGATGTTCGTGAAGAATTGTCCGAAAGATGGGAGACGGTGAATAGGGTTCAGGCGACTATTATCGGACCTATCCCTGAATTCCCTTCATGTTTTTCAGGACATGCGTAGTGTCGAAGAGATCGATCAGGTCATCCAGCAAGCCAGGAACGACATGCTATTGTTACCCGAAGTCAATAGAAGCGCCGTAGGTCGACTAGAACGATTCAAGAGCGAGGTCCAGGTTGTGGAACAATCCGTGAAAAAGCACAAAATGAAAGTGGACAAGCTCGGCAGGGTCGTGAAAAAGACACATGTACGCGTTCTGCACAGGATTGATCGAAGAACCGCCAATAGATTGCATTCTCTTTAGGACAAATTCGATGGCGCTTTGACAGATTTGGTCACTGTCGTTTCCGAGAAGTTTGGTGCGGCTCTCAGACGTAGGTGTCGTTGAGTGGGATATATTCGATTTCAGTAACTGATGGACTGTCTCCCATGGCAGGCAACAATTGTGCTGGTGAAGTTAGACTGGTCAGAACAGGCGAGGATTACGCCAACTGGGCACTCGAAATTCTGGTAAAATTCCGAGATGCTGAAGATTTGCAAGTGTTGACCGCTCAGAGGCAGTCTGGTGGTGTGAGTTGCAATGCCAGATATGCTTGATTCCGTGGACTCATAGAAATGGCTTCTACAGGAACGATCCTTAACCACGATCATGTATCTGACTAGTTTGACGGAGTTGGCTAGGACTCCGTTCTCCTTGGTCGACGAAATCAATCAGGTAAGCTTGTGCGAATATGTGAAGTATATCTCAACGACATTCAACAAATAATCTTGCGGCACACAGGGTATGGATCAGAGGGCGGAAAGAATTGTTCATGATCAGATGGTAGAAGTGACTTGCAGGGAGGACGCCGGACAGTGAGTTCGTCAAGCAAGGCATACGATCTCGAGCTGACATTGTATCACCCGGACCCTACAAGATACTTCCTCATCACTCCGAAACTTTTGACAAACCTGAGGTATGACAAGAAGATGACAGTTCTGTGTATCTATAACGGTAAGTAGTCGATTTCTCTGAAATTTGGGTTGCGCAGTATCTTACTTAGTATCTTTCCCGATGCGTAGGAGAATATCTTCCCGACAACGATTTCAAGCTGGGAGACGTTAAGAGCGTATTGGCCAATATCAAGGCGAAGATGGGGAAATCATAGGCCTTATCCGCCCATTACATGTTGTACCGAATGCATAAGCGGGCGCTGCAATTCTGAATGCCGATTGTGCGGATTATACAAACGTCCCTATTCACACCTGTCCCAATGCCGACTTCGCCTCATGGTTGCCTACTGAAATGCAAACCATCTTCGTTGCGGATCAATGTAGGGCTTGAGAACGACAATTTGGATCGGTCCTCATTGTGGCATTTGACCTATAGCGGGACATGTACATATGCAATGAACAGACGACTATGTAGGCCGTTACACAAATCCCTCACAAAGGAGTCTAGATCGTGAGCTTCTCGGGAGGGATTGCCATCCTGCAGAGTCTCGCAACCATCGCACCAAGCTGAACGAGGGTTCCTACGCCTTCCAATATTCGCATGTGTGTCCAGCCGATTTCCTGGAATCATCAAACTGGGTAAGCTAGTGCGACCGCAACGAACCGAGGATCTGCTTACCCTGATAAACTCCAATTTCGTGTACTCCGGTAATCTGTACAGGCAAAAAAGGTCAATCCCCGGGAACGACGAACTTGGCCACAAAACTTACTCGTCCATTGTCTTGCTAACCCTGAAGATCGTCACCACAATATCCACTGCGCTATATCCCTGATCCCACAAGCCTCTCAGTCCGTCCAGAGCCAAATCGACATCTCCTTTTTGGCAAGCTCCCAGCATTTTCTTGACGATGATCGGATGCGGCTGATCGCAGACCTTGAAGACGTTGTCCGGGCTGATGAAGTTGAATCCAGAAAAGGTAGATTGGAGATTGTTGATGGCTTGTCGCATGTCACCCTCTGATGTAAAGATGAGAGCCGATAATCCTTCATCCGAATATGGCACCTGCGAGAGAGAATAGGTACATTCAGCTGCACACCTTTGCCTGCATAATCGAATAGACCAACATCTTCCAGTTTGCAGATTTCGAGCAATCGCTTCAGGACTTCAGAATCCTTGAGCTTTGCATACCTCAGAATAGCGCACCGACTCTGAATCGGCTCGATGATCTTGTTCGACATGTTACATGCCAACGCAAATCGAGTGGTGTTTGAGTAGATTTCCATGGTTCGTCGAAGAGCTTGCTGTGCTCCCGTTGTCATTCTGAAAGGCACACCGAAGGTCAGTGGGGTTTCGATGCGAAAATGAGCTCAGCATGGACTCACGAATCGGCTTCGTCGAGAATGATGATCTTGTGTCGTCCTGCTGGCAAAGTGACCTTTCTCTGCGCAAAGGTCTTGATCTTGTTCCGCACGACATCGATACCTCTACATTCCGATTCCGAACATTAGGGTGATTCGGTTTCTGCAAGACGCTTTGCATACCTTTCGTCACTCGCGTTCAATTCCAGGACCCCTTCCTTGTAGGCATCACCCAATAGAGCATGCGCTAGACAATGGATCGATGTCGTTTTTCCGATACCAGGCGTTCCCTATGGTCATGCAGATATTCGTAAGCATTGCCATCTGGTGCGGTATAGCAGGAGAGAGATCCCACTCACCGAGATAATGATATGCGGCATGTTTCCATCCTGAGCAATCACTTTCAGTCGTTCTATTGTGTCCGAATTCCCGACTACATCTTCTAGATAGACAGGCCGGTACTTTTCAACCCTGTATTAAACGCAGATGAACAAGCGACATCAGCTACTGGAGAACCCGGCGTAGTTCAAGAAACCACACTAACCATGGCACCTCATACGCTTCTGCGTCTACATGGCTCGCAGTCACAGGCATAGCAGCCTTCCCCTTTCCATTCGCTGATGTTGACGTGGTAGCCGCCATGTTGCTGAGTTTGCGGGCTTTCCGAGCGGATTGCGAAGTCAATCCTCGGTGACCGATTTTCTTGTCGAACTTTGTGGTAACAGTCCCAACGAAGAAGGACACTTCATTTAGAGGTATGTTCACCAACTCAAGTTGAATGATGGACGCGATGTCCACGGCCCACGCGCGTTGACGATTCTCGATCGCCCTTACCGAGGCTTATTATAATTCATGTTCATCTTCCTTCTACTTTCGAACGTTCAGGTCATAGCTCGTCCAGATAACACCCGGCATTGCATCCAGCACAAGACCATTCCGCAAGTAATCAAACATCGCAACCGCCGGTTCCCAGACGAAATCAAGCTCCAGAACGCTAGACTATGGACCTCTTGGGCTACGCATCCAGCGATGACGATTCTGGAGTCAAGGCCAGGGATCCAAAGAGGAAAGGCGATGATCAGTTGAAGAAAAATCCTGCCAAAAGGTGAGTGTTTTCTGCCGGTCAGTCCCGTACACAGGCGGGATTAAACAAGCCAAATCGCTTATTCCTGGACAGCATAGATTAAAGCAATTGCCCAAGTTGCCAGATGCTTTTCGAACGGGTACGCCTAGCATGTGGAGTTCTGGTTTCACGGGCTGAAATTTCATTATCCCCTGACAAAAGGTCCCATCGATGATCCCTCCGAGCACCAAGGGAGAGCGAGATCTCGAAGGTGGATAGAGGGCGATTGGAATGCGCATGTCTTTCTGAAACGTGAGCGCGATTCATATACGTAAACGTATGCTCATTAACGGTTCATCTAACAACAGTCAACATCTCTTCGACGCTTCGCGGTGTTTTGAATAACATTGTATTCTGCGCCCAGGAGGAGTTGTCGAATTCTGGCTATACCTACACTATCCACCCGTTGTATGATGCTCACCAGGCCGACCTCAAGCAAGACACGCCTCCAGACTTGAAGAATGACCCGCCTTCGCTGGCACGACCGACACACAAGGAGTTGCATATATCCCTTACGCATCCACTCCCACTTCGCTCTCACCAGATACCAGCGCTTCTTGAACATTTGAAAGTTCAGCTGTCTCAAGCTAAAACTATGGCCGTGAAGCCTTTCCGTCTTGGGCTTAACTGCCGGGTTGTGAAGTATCGAAATGGAATCGCTCGAGCTGGAGCACCAGCATCGGAAGAAAAGCCAGATGGATTCTCTGTCGCACACGAAGAAGTGCTGGAAGACTATGAAGATGACGATTTGCTCGACGCAAAACGGGAAGGTGGTCAAGTTCCGGACGCAAGGGTTAAAGACCAGTTGGCCGGTCTGGGAAGGTCAGGTGTAGGAAACGGCGGCAGAGCATTTCTCGCTCTTCGAGTCAGAGCGGGACATGCAGAGGTAGGTGTCTCACATGCCCTCGGTCGCATGCAACCCAGATGCTAATCGTTCCATTCCTTGCTCTGACCAGCTTGAACGTGTACAATCACAAATCATTGATCCGTTCTTGCGGATACATCACCTACCAACGTACCACTCTCACCCGGAATTCCATACTTCCTTTGCCTGGGTATTGGTGCCGGTTCCCGTCGAAACCACAGACGTAGACGCATCTGGACCCAGGCGTCCTTTGACACCTGTCGATGACCCATTCACAGCTGAACTGCTGACGCGGTTGGAAGATCAGTTCGGTCAAGCGCTACTGGATGCGCAGCCGAAAGGAGGGTGGCAAGTAGACAGAATAAGCACAAAGATAGGGAAGACTTCTAGAGATTTTGAATTGGCGTCATGAAGCGTGAATATGTTGCGATGAAAACGCTCTATGAACATGGCATCCTAGAACTCGTACAACTCTGGCTTATCATGGCGTATAAATGACACCTTTTTCCTCTCGTTCTTGAGCTTCAAGATCTCATCCTGAGCTCGTGTTGGTTTGGAAGAAATGTCATCCTCCATAGATATGTTGACCGCAGCGAAGCGCACAGAGGCTTCTCCTGCAGGTATATCGACACCTTCTGCGGCGTGATGCTCGTGACTATGATGTTCATGCGGATGACCATGTCCGTCAGTGTGACTTTTGAGTTTTCTGACATCCACCGCTCCACCGGTACTTGTTGGTTCCGTTCTTCTCTCGCCGACTCCACCTTCGACACCAAGGTGAAGAGTTTCAATGATCAAGCGCTTCCGCTTCAGCTTGAACGCGAGATTGTTCTGGCCTGTCGATCCGTGACCGAGACCAAGGAGGGTCGAGTGTTTGTGTGCAGGTGGAAGCAAGGTATGCATTGTTGGTAGCGAGTGGAGGTGGACGAGACCGTGGGAGAGCGGGAATGCTACATTCAAAGATGGATCGCCTGTTGTCCGAACCGGTGAGCAAAGGGGAAGGTAGACTGATAAGGCACATCTGTAGCTCACCTGCGAATCCTTGGAACTCGACACAGGCATCACTCGCCCATCCTAGGCTTCTTAGCCAACCTTCTGGAGTCATCGTAGGCCCATAAATCGATGATTTGCCCTTTTGATCCTGAACCGCGGGAGCTTCATGTACGAGATATGTAGGAAGGCTGATGAACACGGATGCGGTAGATTCTCGGATCAAACTCCTTAGAGAGTGTAGGAATCTATGCATATGCTGTGGGAAAAGCAGAGATGATCAGTATGCAACCACACGTGTCGTCATGCAGCGAGGACAGCTGAGCTTACAGTCACCGAGATATGATTCCCCCAATCTAGTGACCCAAATTCATGCAATACGATTCTGACCGCCTTTCTCTGGCTTTGATCTTGCGTCTGCGCATCACCGCTCGCGCCTCCGGGTCCAATCGCAAGAGCACCACGGTCCTTCAAGATTCCGTAGATCTTGTCCAGCAGGTTCTTGAATAGGGCGTAAGGTCGAGCTGAGGTGCTAGCCTCTGAAAGCGATTGCTCGCAGACCGGAGACAGTTGAACAAGTCGATTCGACGATCGGGCGGCCGATAGGACAGTCGGTGGGATAGTGGTTGTCAGATTGAAGGTATGATGGAACGATGAAGCGGCTTAATTGAGCGTTAGCAATATCTGATTAGCGACTTGAGTAGGAGGAAGACAACCTTGTTCGACTCACCACCGGCGTTGTTCCCCGCAACGGTTGTTTCGAACTTCTTCATCTTCTCGTATCGCCATGCAATCTTTGTCCTATTGGAGTCTTCCTCCTCTAAACCTTCTGCATCGCTATCCGGCTCCTCCGTCGTCGAGGGTGATTGTTGCAGCGGATCAGAAAACGTTCTTCGAGCCGACTTGCCGACTCCTTCGTCGATCCACATGCACCCCGCAACCAATTCATCCAGTTCAGTGTTTCCCTCTCCATTCTCGTCCGCTGTACCGCCAATGACGACCACATCCTGCTCCGCTGCTAAACCTTGAGCGATCCAATACCGTTCAACTAGTCGACTCCAGGCGGAATGTTCGTCCGGTGCTAGTACGGTAAGGATAGATCCGATGGGCTGACCACCTCCGAGGATGTCGTCGAATGACGGGATACCTGTCGACACAAGTGCCAATGAAGGGGCGGAGGGGGAAGGTATCGTTCCTATCGGAGGCGGACCGGCAGCGTTGGGCGTACGTCGGACAAAGGGCATTGGTAAGGCGTGTCGGAGATGTTTCAATGTAATTGGCGCCAGAGCAGTTGCAAAACACCGACAATTCAAGGTTTCTAAATATGAGATGGTGCTTGAAGATGACGAATTCAGGAATAGAGGAGAGCAAATACAGAAAAGTTGGATCGACAATCGACTTCGAACTCCCCAAGCCAACTCTGGCCTATCAAAAGTGGCATCCGGCTGTACGCGTCTCGCCGCGTTCACGAGCTTGTTTGATGATGGTTGATCGAGAAGCCGTCCTGGTATGCAACGGGCATCCATCAATCAGTCTTGTTAAACAACGACGTCCCCGTCAGACTCTAGTGAAGCATCCTTGACGACATAGCATTCTCGAACTGTCTCTCCGGAAAGAGAAGCTATCGAAACGAACGGAATGTCGGTCCTCACTGATTCGAATGCAACGCAAGACATTCAAGCTCAAAGCTATGTCGGTTTTGACAGTAAGCCCTTCTTGACCTCTCGACAGCCTCCCGTTCATTCAGACGTCGCTCTTTCCGCCTTAGCCATCACGAAGCAGATCGAGCACAAGCTGCTAAAGCGTGGATTCAGGTTCAATGTCATGGTCGTGGGTACGTAGCTGTATTCCGCATCTCAGCATACTCCTGTCCTGCTTTCCGCGCTTGAGCTGACCTGGGGGATTGCCTTTCATGATCCAGGCCAGACCGGTCTTGGAAAGTCCACAATGGTCAACACTTTGTTTGCATCGCACTTGGTCGAGTCTAAAGGAAGGTTGGATGTGGATGGGCCTCTCCCGCAGACGACATCAATCGAGGAAACGCAGCACAGTAAGTCCTCCTTCAATTCTGCAATATTGAAAGTACTCGTCGTGACCTCAAACCCCCGCTAGCCATCGTCGAGAACGGAGTCAGGCTGAAGCTGAACATCATCGATACACCGGGATACGGCGACCAGATCAACAACGACGGATGCTGGGAACCTATCACCCGATACGTGAGTCCGGGGCACTACGCTTTCTCCTTGAGGATCTAGAGTCGAACGGAATCTGATCCATCTTTCTCGTGGTCAGATCAAAGATCAGTATTCGGGCTATTTGAGGAAAGAGCTTACCGCACAGAGGGATAGACATATTGCCGATACAAGAGTTCATTGCTGCTTGTTCTTCATCAATCCTACGGGTCATGGACTAAAACCTGTAAGTTGCTGATCCACACATGGTGGTTTATGCTCTACCGACGGATAGGACGGATCCTAACTTCCGTTTCGTGATGGAATCCCGCAGCTGGACGTGACGGTGTTGCGAAAGTTGTCGGAAGTAGTGAATGTCGTACCGGTGATTGCAAAGTCCGACTCGTTGACACTCGATGAGCGAGCATTGTTCAAGGAGAGAGTAAGTTCATTTGTCTTGCAACGCCCTCTCCATCTCTTGTGAGGGCCATCAAGGTCCCCCACGAGTGCCCATGATATTTTTCGGTGCTTATGCTAAACATTACGTTTCTTTCCACGATTCAGATAAGAGCAGAGCTGCAACAACACGCAATCAAGCTCTACCCATTCGACACCGCGGAGCTTGATGCGGAAGAGATACAATTGAACGACCGTATCAGGGTACGTTGCCTTTCATATCTGAGTGCTGTCAGGCGCCTCCATTCTGATTACTCTGTTCCGTTATCCAGAACATGATCCCCTTCGCCGTTATCGGATCTGAGAAAACCGTTGTCGTCGATGGTCAACCAGTGAGGGGACGCAAAACCCGATGGGCAACGATCAATGTCGAGGATGAAAGGCACTGCGAGTTTGTATACCTGAGGAACTTTTTGACTAGGTGGGTCGGATAGGTTCAGTGTCAGACCGAAACTTGTGCTCATTCGCCTGTCGCCACTAGAACGCATTTGCAGGATCTGATTGAAACGACCTCTTTGACGCACTATGAGACTTTCCGGGCGAAACAGGTAAGCAGAAGCTCGGATCACGCTCGCTGCCGAGTCATAATCAATATTCTTCTGACCATCCCTCTCGTTGATGCTACAGTTGACGGCTCTGAAAGAATCTTCAGCGAAACAGCAACAGCAGCAGCAGGCCTCCGCCGCCTGATTGCGATAGCCTGGCGAGATACCGTTTGTCCGTGCTATGCCGAAGGACGGCTGTGGGGTTTCATTCCTGTTGGTCGAGATACCGAGCGAGGGAAGTTGTAGCCTCTGTGTTCTCTCCGAACAATTTTTCTTCTCCCATTGACTGGGATCATGTTCATGTTATGTTTGCTGGCAAGTGGCAACCGTTCTTTCTTTATGTTTCCGTTGCGAATGGTCGCGCCACTCCTCCTAGAAACGGCTGTATGTTGTGATATCAGGATATTCCGGCGGATGCAGAGTTGGGAAGCACAACAAGCACGCTGCATCGGTCGGCGTTGGCTGCTCCTTGCCACTGCACAGATGAGGAGCTCGAGGACGAAATGCGCTTGCTGACCTGGCCAACTTTGAAACACGCGAAAGAGAAGCGCAAATTATGCTTAGGGTTCAGGCAGCAAGCGCGTCCGCGGCAATGAGAGATCGAGAGCTTCCATGTTGAAAAGTCAACTTCAACATTTGACGTTCAGTTTCTTCGTATCGCTACTGTATCAACGCATCCCTGTTACACTCGGTCACTCTATCCGCCGTACAACATGTCTCTCGCTGTAAGCCATTTCTGCTGAGAAACCTCGTCGTTTGCAACCGGTTACCTGTTCGCTCACACACGAATTTCTGCAAACCTCCAGCGTTCAACTTTCCAGACCGCCCGTGCAGCATGCAGGAGGTGAGGAGGCGGAACAATGAGAATGTCATGCAAGGAGGTTGCTAACTCATATCGTCCTGTCCTTTCTTCCAGCTGCCGATCCACTCGATCAACCGTAGCACCTGTCGTCACCCGATCCATCCACGCATCCCGGGTCGCCCGAGATGAACAGCCATCAACGCCAGAGCAGCCATTGTCGCCAAAGCTCGCTACTATTGTGGATTCCATCTCTGGATTGACATTGTTGGAGGTTTCGGAATTGGTGCAGGCATTAAAGGTGAGTCAGGGTTAAATGTAAGGGGTATGCGGCAGGTCAGAATGCAGGTGCATCGATGAAGTCGTAATGCAGAAAAAAAGGCCAATGAAGGCTTGTCAGAGTAGAGCACGAGGGGGTTATTGGCGATGCGTCCGGGATATATCACCGATCGGCCGTCATGGGGACAGAACGCCATGGAGGAATATCTGAAGTCCTGGTCCTTGGAGGATTCAGTCAAGAGCCTCATTCAGAATCTGAGCTGACAGTCTACCCTACACCACTCTAGACTCGACTCAACATCACCGAAGTCGCCATGCCCGCCGCCGCACCCGCTGGCGGAGCCGCTGCTCCTGCTGCCGCCGAGGCACCCGTGGAGGAGAAGCCAAAGGAGAAGACCATCTTCACCGTCAAGCTGGAAAAGTTTGACGCTGCTGCCAAGGCAAAGATTATCAGGGAAGTCAAGGCCATTATGCCGAACATGAACTTGGTTGAGGTGAGTAGTCCATTTTGGTTCTATGACGGGCCATATGCTGACAATCGACCACGCGGATTCTTAGGCCAAGAAGTTTGTCGAAAGTGTGCCGCAAACACTGAAGGAGAACCTGCCCAAGGACGAGGCCGAGAAATTGAAGAAGACCCTGGAAGCTTTGGGTGCTACGGTATCACTCGAATAAGTGTGTCTGCTCGCACAACGAAAAGGACGACCTTTTGATAAGAGGTCTACTAGGCACTCCCGATTCAGGCGAGGTCGTATGGACGACAATCGCATCCTGTATCATAGCATAATGACTTTGCATGAAATGGTTCTGCCGCCAAACTCTGGGCTTCTTCGTCACGTTTGCGATGACATCGGCGCTTTGTCGGCATTTGGCCACCAAGGCGAAAATTGCATGCGTATGGGCAGTCTTGAGCAGGATAGGCTCCCGTCCCGAACGATGATATCTCAGACTCGAGACGCAGGTAGACTGCTTGATAGAACTGCAGGCCTGAAATGCTTGCACCAAGTCTGGGGAAGAAGATGTTTGCCCAAGACTCGAGTTCGTGAGGGGTACCGATAGTACGAGCCTTCCTATCCTACCCACACACCGCAAAAGGTCCTCCATGCCAAGGCCTTGCAAGCTGAGGAGCAGGAGCAGTGGACTTGGTCTGCTGTAAATAGAGCAAAGCTTACGAGCGAAGAAGGCGATTCGCATCGATCCGACGATTTCGGCGGCCGGTGTCAAACCAATCAAGCCTCATTCGCGAGTGGTGCCCGCTATCATATCGCTATCCTCATGCTCTTCATGCCTAGTACTCGTTTCACTTGTGACGAAAGCAAGAGAACTGCAACGGCATTGCAAGGATCTCAGTCAACCGTGCACCCATCTGGGCTCTGCGAATCGCTTAGCCGACCCTCTCGAAGCTATCCATGGCATGGCTTTTGGAACGATTCGAGGTCAAGGGAATCATGGATGAGCGGTCTCGAGTGAGTACACTTGTTGCGACGCTCTGTTTAGTGACTGATCCATTCGTCTTATTCAGTCATTTGCAAGGTCTTCGAAGAACGGGCCACAGCTCCGTTTGCTGAGTCCAGTACAATTCGAAAATGCCTCGTGGAGTAAGGCGTTGTGGAAGCAACATCCTGGATACGAGGACAACTACGTTCCTCCGGATTATTTGGCCTCGACAAGAGTCAAGTTTGAAGGTGAGCAAATTCTTGCGTTGCTCTTACACGGCTCGTTCCAACCTTGAATGAAGGGTCCAAAACTCTACCTTCATTGCGAGCTATAGCGATCCGGCAAGCTGTTCCTCAAACGACCTTTACTTCATTCATCTCCCTTGTGATCTCGGTCTTCCGGTCACTCCTGGATGGAACTATAGGGCCTTCGGATCTGGTGCTCTTGTGTGTTGCGTCGTGTATCTGCCTTCGATTGGGCTTCAAGGCATACACCTGGTGGTTCAGAACTTCGCTTCCTTCGCCGAAGCAGCCCGCAAACTCGGTTCAACTGAGTGGTTCTGCAAACTACATTCTCCCGCCTTTCCTTCTCTACCTAAGTTCGCCTCTCCTGCTATCGCTCACCAAAGCTACGACACCCGACTCGATCTGGCCTCTCGCCGGTGGTCTTTTCGTGCTTTCAAGTATCCTGGGAGGCTTCGGGAGCGATTATCAAGAGGAGTCGAAGTCCGTGCAAGAGGATGCGGGCATGTCTGCACTCAGTCCAGTGGCCCCGACTCGAACGACCATCATGTCGCCATCCATCAGGCAAGAGGTACAGAAGAGGCGGCCAAGCGGTGCTGCCCTAGATCCAGCAAGAGGGGAGTTGAAGAGGGAAAAGGCAAAGATGTGAGTCTTCGGCATCGATTGGCTTGGTAATACGATTGATCAAGGTTCGATCCGTAGCCTACAATCGTGTCTCTCTGTGACTTCGTGCCTGAGTGCATGTATCGTCCTTGCTTCAAGGCTCGGTTCGAGTTGGGAGGTTTTCTCGCTGCTTTCGTTTGTCGGCGTGGTGATGGGGTCGTTGATATGGTTGAGCAGGCCTGTCATACCACTGTGGACTAGGGTAGGTTTTGAATTTTGCATTTCCGAGCACGCTTTTCGGCTCACTAACAAAGCTTCGTTTGTCCGAATTTACTAGATCTTGGTCGCGGTGACTCTACAGAGTACCGCTGTGCTCGCATGCTACTTGCGATCGACAGGCTTCCAGGACATGCCATCCAGCCCTGAAGGAGCCCTCATCTTGCTCAACCTGGCATTATGTGTTTCTGGGCCGATATTTATACAACAGGCCTGGAAATGGCATGTAGGCTGATCGACATACTTGTCTGTGGAGATATGATGCAACATGGCGCGCGAGTTGTACTGCTAGCAATCAAACCAACGACAATAGCTTGTGATATACCAATTCCGCACCGCCTCGTAGCTCTCGTTACGCCGGAAGTTTACACCCAGCAAGACCGTCGAGAAAACCTTTATTACACTCACCTTTATTTTTTCATTGAATGCTAACAGGAACCATGACCGGCAGTTCTCCAAAAAGCAAACGAGAGGGAGATGAACGAGACAGAAAAGGAGACGGATAACACTGTTAAGGCGTCTTGGATGCGGCCGGGATATGTCATCGTCTCTGTATCACCAAACCGAGACCATAAAAGGAAGAAGAAGCCTGCTGGAACGAAATGACGTCACTTTTCGCTGAATGCCCCGGAATGTTGTCGTTGCCACTTGCCACATCTTTATTAGCCGGCAACCGATCTCGGGGGGCAAAGGAAGTACTCCTATCATGCAAAGGGAGGTTGAGATGTGGAGGGAACTGTTTCAACAAGTCTCTCTTCCCATCTCTCACACGAATGTCTGAAACGAGGGCTATGCGACCCAGTGGATTTCACCCATCCACCGAGTATGACCTGGATATCACAGGGTGTGCGGAGATGTCTATGAAGGAAGGGCGGACACGTAGCGGACCAGGGTCCAGCTGTCGGTTGCCAAGTCATCTTATTGGGCTTTCGGCAGCAGCTGTGCAAGGCTTCAGGTGTGCAGCCGGCATTTGTTTTCGCCACCAGATAATACGCTCAACTCAGGCGGTGCTCCTATTGCTATCGATACTCGCAAGGTAATAAGGTATATATATGAGTCCACATTGCATCACGGCTGAGCCACAACATTGGCTCCCTGAGGTCCATATCTTGTTTTCCATCTCGTCATCCCGCAATCCTTTTCTTTTGTGTTTCGACAAAGTCACGGCAAGCCGCATCAGTGACTCTTCAACTAAGATCGGTCAAGCAGCTGATACCGACCTCGTCGCAGATCTACCATGTCTTCAAGCGACTCTGCAGGAGGGCGAAAACAGCCTGAAGAAAAAGGAAAGCAAGCCGTTCTGTGAGTTTCTTTGGCAGTCGCAAACATCTGCTGTGTGACTCGTGCCCTGGTATATCGCTCATCCATTGTTCGATTATGACAGGGTCTTCTCCGATACCGATGACTCAGACTCCATACTCCAAGGCCTTTCCATCTCGACGTCCCCACCGGCCACCACGGAGACGAAGAAGGCATCAACTAGCGCTTCCTCGGGCAACGGGACTGAGAAAGCAGAACCCTCGCCAGCTCCAAAGGCAGGGTCGATGAAGCTTGTCACGAAGGTGATTGCAGGTCTGCCTTCACATTTGCAGCATCCTTTCCGACTCTACCACCAGCCCATCAAACCAGTAATCGAGATTCTCGCACAACAGAAATCGCCCTATACCCCGACCCCGACCGCGAACTCGGCGTATTTTGAGATCTTCCGAGGAGGCAAGCAGGTGATATTTCAAACAATCAAAACTCCGAAACTCATCGTGCCTAGTCTCAATGGAGGCTTGGTGCTTCGCCAAATGCACGAAGTATATCAGAGGCCTTTTTTGGCAAACCTGATGGATTATATCCTCACACCTGGGCCCGACAACAAATTCGTGGCGAAAGGGAACGGGATCATCGGAAGTCTTTTTGTGGTCGTCCGCCATGAACCACAACGTTACCAAGATGCTCAACATGTACTTCACAAAATGGCACAGAGAGGTATTGGGGACATGGAATCGCGACGATCTCGACCTGGATAAAATCGACTACTGTTAGTGATGTCTTCCCTGGCATACGTATGCTCTGACTTCGTCGAACTAATTGAGGACTTGCGTTCTAGATGGCATTCCGAAAACTTACAAGGACCTCGAAAAACTCCTCCGACATCTCCACAACGAAGGAAACTCGGGCGCATTCCCCAATTCTAGAATGCCCTCCAAGCCTATCTTCACGTTGGACGACACGATTCTCATCGAGGACTCGTTCGGTAAATCCCGCCTTCAACCGCTCAACCACCTTCCGACTGCCGAGTATGGTATCAGTGAATACGAAGACGCCCTTTCAGCTCTTCGTATCTGGAAGAGGGGAAAGAGCCTACCGAAAGACGACGACGACTGTGACAGCGGGACCGACGAACCTGACAGTCCAAACGATGACGAACGAAAGCGCAAAATCGACATCCACGCTCGAGTATGCTTATTCCGCCTTCTCTTCAGTGGAGAGTCGACCGAATTCTACACGCGTTACATATCCGGTTCTGGTTCTTCCGACAGGTCCCATGGAGATGTCGGTCTGAAGGTTGATGCCACCCTCCCAGCTGTCATAGGGATACTTGCCGAAATTCAAGACGTCGAAAGCATCCCAGTTTGGCTCGCGTCCGGCGGATTGATAGCGGACGTGGACCATACCTTTACCGGCGCTATCGCCTCACGAGGCTGGTCGTACGTCGTTCAGCGCGACGCCGGTGTCAAGAAGATTCCCACCCCCGAACTCAACATCAAGGACCATGTCTTCCCTTCAACTTTGCCCTTTGATGACAAGCACAACAAATGGTACGACTCTCCCCTACACGTTCTTTACTGGGCTCGCAGGGGTCTGGTAGCCTTGGACAACAAAGGAATCAAACCTGACGTTGGAATGTTGTAGAGTCTCCGTTGTATCCTGGAAAACGCTGCCTGTGTCGAGGAGTGTCTTTATTTCAGCTTGGAGCGCGACTGGTCGCTGTCTCTCAGGTAGTTATTGTCTAGGTATAGCCTGCTGTTGTCCACTTATATGCCTGTACCAATCGCGATGCATACGTGTCATGTTGAAGTTGAGCGATGGTACTGAGGTTTTCTGACTCTTCTCTGTACATATGCCACTACTCGAAGTGGCCAACGTCTGAACATACCAAGGTCTTCGATTGGACGATGCTTGATCGGATAAAAGGCCAGATGGCGCTCAGACCGAAGGAGGCAGAACTATGAGACTCCCTGTCTGTAAGGCGAGCTGGCGAGATCGTCGACTGCTTCGCGCTGGTGACTGGCTTCGGACGTCTCTGAGATTGGTCATCCGGTTTGCTGGAGTGGAAATCTACCAACAAGAAGGATACTGGGAGATCGTGCGTGGATCGAAGCTTAAAATCCGCTCCTTACCCTCGCCTGACGAAGAGTGCAGTCTGGATGCGTACGTGCCGCATGGAACGTTTGAAGAGTTAAGATAATCACAAAGACGAGCATGCTTCCGTTTGAGCAGTGGCAAAAGACGACCTGAGCCTAGGGTTTCGCAAGAAGCGCGTTTCAGGTTTCAGCCTCAAAACAGCTCTCTTGGTGAGGAACCAGGAAGCTGCTCCGTAGACAAGTAGCTTACCGTCTCTCAATCCATCTAGAATAAATATCTTCCTTCCACAAGGATGATACGGCAAGTGAGGGAAGCTGAGGACCCCAGATAAAAAATAGTTCATCTGCCTGCTGGGCACGTTGGAACGGTCGGTCGGCGGGTACATGAGCGCCATCGCAGGTTTGCCGCAATTGAAAAGGATCCTACGCCACCGTCGGTAGCTCAAACCTGGGTCGACATGCATATGGACCATACACAATCGCATATCGCTCAGTCCGTTTGTACCTCACGTAACAAGAACGGCCACAAAGGCAGCGAGGCCGGTGTGGCCAGTAATAGAGCTAGTGATAGTCCCGCTTATGGCATTCTACCGGCTCGACCGCGATCGACCCGTCTTTTTTCAAGCGCGTTCGTGTTTTGCAAACAAACAAAGTCCAACCGACGTCCTTGTCTGGCGAGCGTTCGTTGCCTGACGGTCTCGACAGCGGTTCCCAACTTCTCAAAAAGGTCATATCACGGTACGCTCGACTTGTTTTGTTTCCTCTCTTTCCTCAGGCTGACTTGATCCGCCCATCCACGCTCGCTACTTCGCTCTATCCTATCGGTATCGCTCCACTCGCTCGACAGACTCAGAAATCAGCCAGTCACCTGATTCACTGCAGTCCAATCTCAAAACCTCGCTTCAGAAGTACCCTCACCCTCTCGTCTCCAAAATGTTCGAATTCCTTCAGCACCTCCAGTCATCCGGAAAGCCCGGTCCTCTGGCGACCCTGTTGTCGTCGGTTACACCTGATGCACTCAAGCCCAGCTACCGATTCACGCACTGGGTCCCTGGATCAACTCCCTTGTCTACCAACAAGGAAGTCGTTGCCGCCATTGCCACGTATCTGATCATCATCTTCGGTGGACGGGAATTGATGAAGTGAGTTGTCGTGTTTCGTCATCTTGTTTCAAAGGACGTATCGGCGCGTCTGGAAGAGAGAATGGCGTACTCGTCGGCTCAGGAGCGAGCGTCGTCTACAAGAGCTAGAGAACATTAAGGCACATTGCTGACTCCAACTCCTTGTACAGGAACCGAGCTCCCTTCAAGCTTCAATTCATTTTCCGAGTGCACAACTTCTTGCTCTCCGCCGGTAGCGCCATCCTGTTGGCTTTGATGCTGGAAGAAATGTTAGTAATACCCGCGTGGCAACCGGAGGATATTGTTGACGTATCCTCTTCCCTTCCACTAGCATTCCGATTTACTTGAAGAACGGCTTTTTTTACTCTATCTGCAACACCCGGGCTTTTACTCCTGTGAGATAACCCGGCGCAGATGTGCTCAGTCGACTGCTAATCCGATCTGTCGGCCGTACAGCGTCTCGTCTCATACTACATTATCAACTACTACTTCAAGTACGTCGAGTTGATCGACACCGTGTTCCTGGTTTTGAAGAAGAAGAAGCTGGGTATGTTGGCATTGCGTGATGGAACCGCGCGATCCTTTTGACTGAAGATTGCTTCCTGTCGATTAGCATTCTTGCACGTCTTCCACCATGCCGCTACTGCTATCTTGTGTCAAAATCAGCTCGAGGGAAGGACTTCGGTTGTGAGTAGCGTTTGCTATGTCTGAGGAACATACCGTCTGACCTGCCGCCGTTTTAGCAATGGGTTGTCATTGTCTTGAACCTCCTCGTCCACGTTATCATGTACTACTATTACTACGCCACTGCAGGAGGAGCCAAGATCTGGGTAAGCTGTCGATTTACGAAAGCATCTTACGGATTGGCGGCTGATCTTGAGCTTTGCTGTTCGGTAACGCAGTGGAAGAAGTACCTCACCACCTTGCAAATCACTCAATTCGTTATTGACCTCTTCGTAACCTACTTCGCCTGTAAGTTAACTTGCCTTTGATCCGTGTCTTGCAACTGCTAATGCGCTCTCAATTTATAGCTTACACCCACTTCGCCATGGTCCGATTCCCCTTCTTGCCCAACATGGGAGACTGTGCTGGTTCGGAAGCCGCCGCCTTGTTCGGTACCGGTCTGTTGACAAGCTACTTGTTCTTGTTCATTGCGTATGTGTTTCGTTTCCCATCTCACGCGAAAGCCCGTAGCTGAAGACTTCCGCGATGTTCGTCTACCACAGCTTCTACCGGGCTACCTACAAGAAGTCTGCAGGGTGAGTTCGGATCCTCTGCAGTTCAGCGATAGTGTAGCTGATGCTTTTCACGATCTTGACCGATTTTAGTAACAAGGCTGACAAGGGAAAGCGAGCAGTAGCTCAAGCCGCTGGTGATATCCGAGGAAGCGCCAACAGCAAGGTAAGCCGCGAGCGATTCCCTTCTCCCAAATGGCATCCTGATTAACGTGTCTCTGGCTTCCGGCGCGTAGTAGGTGATCAGACGCGACAATCGGGGTGTCGCTGTGATCACTGAGATCAGCGACGATTGAGGGGGGTCTATCTGCAAGCTCGATCGCGTCATAGAGGTGGCTGGATACTATATTTTTGACATACACATCGGGTTTCCTCGCCAGCCTTTTTGAAGTTTCGCAGCGTCATCGTCAGAGAATCGGAAAAGGCTTGGCTGGTATCCCAGTGGCGATGACGGACCGGGGACAATGCTAGTTATATAGTTGTGATGGCATGGCGTTTCCTTGCCGTGTCATGATGAACTATAATGGAATCCCATTTAATCTCGCCAATTTAACTGCCGTCTGCCTGGTGCTTTCGGTATTCTATTGATGTCAAGGAGCAGTCCATTATTCATGCATCAGCGACACCCGAAAACGGAGCTTCACACTTCACGAGGCTGCAGGGGCAGTCACGTGCGATCGGCTCGGTTTGAGACAGCATATCAGGATCCGTGAGTGATATGCTCACGGCTTCGCTCTTCTTGCTTAGTTCGCTCAAGTTGCAAAGTCGGATCGCTGCTTGGACCAGTCTTGGACCCTGTTGGAATGGCAAATACCAGACTCAGCACCCCCCTCCACTCCACTCTCTAAAGACTCCCCACAGGATGTATAGAATCACGGTTCTTATTTCCGGCTCAGGTCAGTCTCGTCTCGCCATTTGGATGCATCTCCTACTGATACATCACTTTTTGATAGGCACAAACCTGCAGGCTTTGCTGGACGCTGCTGGAACGGAGCGTCTTCCCAATGCTGAGATCACATACGTCATTTCATCACGATCCAACGTCAAGGGTCTCGAACGAGCTGCCAACCACAACCCAGTCATCCCGTCATCCGTCTGCGCACTCAAGACTTTTCTCAACAAGAATCCCGGGTTCACCCGAATCGACTATGATAAAGAAGTAGCACGAAGAGTAGTCGAGTCTCGACCGGATCTTGTCGTACTTGCGGGATGGATGCATATCCTGTCTCCGGAGTTCCTGGCAGTCCTCGACGGCAGTGCTGCTCTACCACCAATTCCTGCATACGTTGCCGAATCTCAGAAGCCTTCGACAACAACGTCAACAGAGGCAGTACACTTCCCGATACCGATCATCAATTTGCATCCTGCGCTGCCGGGAGCGTTCGATGGAGCAAATGCCATTGGTCGTGCGCACGAAGCGGCGCAGAGAGGAGAAATTCAGAACACTGGTGTTATGGTGCACAAGGTCGTTCCGGAGGTAGATGCGGGAGAGCCACTCGTGGTGAGAAAGGTGCCGTGTGTCAAAGGAGAGACGCTGGAGGACCTGGAGAATAAGATGCATAACGTGAGTCCGAACGACTAGCCATGCATCGTACCGATAATCAGTGATACTGATTCTCATGGGGGATTTCCAAGGTGGAACACGAAATCATTGTTGACGGAGCACGGAAAGTGTTACAGTCACTGAATAGGCAGTCGTAGAAGCTTGTAGAAAGGAAGCGACGACTCAAAACCATGCGCCTCATCTATGATGCGAAGTTCCAAGTATATATGCTCACAACACGATGATGCGCAAGCATAGTCGTATACTAGAAACCTTTCTTTGCCAGAAGATCGGCCTGAGAGGCGTGAGTGGAAGTTACATCAGCGTTGTACCGGTGGGCACCGAATAAAAGGGAGACTTACCACCTCGAGGTAGAAGGTAGCTGGTTTAAATTTGATTTCCTTTCCGGACCAGCTGCTAAGGGTATACCTGATAGTAAAGGGTAGCTGGTTTAAATTTGACTTCATTTCCGAAAGGGGGAGCTGCGTACCGAATTTTATTCACCCAACCAACACTGAAGGAGTGTCCAACGAGGTCAACGACAAGCCGAACGTAGAAAGGCTTTGTCACTTACAGATCTAAGTGAGACACTCCCACCAACGTGCCCTGATATTCACCATGTTTGGCGCTCCGCACGCTCACCAACCCATCGTTCGGACCTTCAGCAGCATAGATGATACTATGAGACCAGCGGAACGTGTCGAGGTATCCCGGTTCAAAGCATGCGCCCCAGGAGTAATACTTGACATCTGGGTCATCTGGGCATTCCTGGTTAAAGTTCTCCATACTTTTCGATCCCAATGCTTCGAATGCCATCCCGTCGCCACCGTTCGGGAGCTTTAGGCTATCTAGAAGCGATAACCAGGACGGAAGATTTTCCCCTGATCAAAGGTGTGATTAATTTCAGAGGGTACGTCGGGCATGAACACTATACACAAGGACGTACGGCCAATAATATTATCAATGATATAGTCGGCAAATGGCGATCCCTTGTGAGGTGTCGAGATAGTCGTCAGACTGGCGACTTTGAACTTTTCCGGTTTGAGTTTCGAAATCATGTATCTCCCGTCGATTCCACCCTGAAAGAGCGAACAATCAGCCAGTTGGCCACATTTCAGAAAATCTGCGTCCACGACACTCACCATACTGTGTCCGACAAGATTTACCGTTCGACCGGCGTACTTTTCTTCAATCGCAGCCATCAGGATCTCCGATCTGACTTTTGTACTGGATGTTGCGGGTACACGCGTGATCATCACTTCACAGCCATTGGCTTCTAACACCTCTCGAATACCTCTCCAATGTGAAATTTGCAGACTGGTAGGGCAAAGGCAGTGCTGTTAACGATTTTGCACCAACTCCGCGGGCAAGTCATACACGCACGGCGGAAGACTCGCAGGCCCGAGGTAATCAAACCCTAAGAGACCATGGCAGAACACCAATGGGTACTTCGGAGTTTCGTCTGGAGCGAAATACGGCACCGGTCAATGGCAAGTTTTCTTACGCCTCCCGTTTGACTTACATTTCTCCTCGATTTTCGCCATCGATTCCTCCACACTGTCGCCCTTGTCCTCCTCGGATAACATTTCATTATGAGCCTTTTTCTTTGCACCTTCGTCCTTCTTGTTCTCATCCATCACACCTGTTCCTTCCCATAGCGTCCTCCAAAGCGGTCTGCCTTCAATATCGTTGGCGGAAGGAGTGGAGGAGAACGGTCGGGGCATTTGTATATTTGGGAGACTCGGTAGAGTCGGTCGAGATAGCCCAAGATGAAGAGGGAAATTGAGTGACGTGAAAGATGAGGATCGATGGATCGACGCAGACGTGAACAGCGGGTACCGCTCTTGCGAGGAAAAATCTACATAGTTTTCCGGCTGATTCCGGGATATCTCGAGCAACGCAGAAATGGTCCGCTGCAGGTGTCGTGGAGGAGGTTGAAGGGACGGTGTCGAAGAGGATCTTTGGCGGAGCCTTGGCCTCTGCGCGACGGAGTCTTTTCCGGCCTGTACGACTTTAGCCTTTTCCTCCCTTTGGAACGGACTCGACGGAACGAGTGACGAAAATTGTTTTCCTGCCAAATTGACTTGATTCAAGATCCCTGAAGCCTTCTTCCCCACACTCTCCAATGCAGAGGTCGTCGCCGTCGGTCCAGCATTGTTACCCGCCGAACTGCGTGTACGTGATCGTTTCTCTGGCGACTGACGAATCCGCTGGCTAAGACCGGATAACAGATTCTCTTCTTTGCCTTGGATCCTGACTTGTCTTCCATGTACGGCTCGCAACGCCTCTTCTAGGGCTCCGGCAGAAGACGCATCCGACCTTCCTGCCCTGTCTATCGATGTCAACCTCGTCTCGCCTAGTCCAACCGAAGCAACCGGTATTGTCTCTCCGCTGAGCTTGACCTCGGGCGCAGACGCCTGTGATAGCCGAGCGAATAGGAGAGGCCTCCTCGTGACGTCTCTGCCTACCGCCACAAGGCCAGATGAAGCTCGCGGATGAGCATGTAAATGCGAATGAGGCAATGTCTGCAGATGCACTTGCGGTAGAGGCGTCACGTACGGCGGAAATTCCAGTACGTGGTTTGCATGTCGATCTAGTTCGGTTTCTGATGCACTTGACCAATCTATACTGGATGATCTGGTGATGGGCGTTTCGAGGGCGTCCTGTAACAGGTTTACCAGTTCATCCGGGTCCGTCAGTGATTGATTCTGCTTCGGTCGGTCGTCTTTCGGAGGTTGAGCGCTCGTCATTCGACCACTTCCGGGTGGGGGTTGCTGACCTCTGTCCGCCATTCCGAGAGATATGCTCCGAGATGGAACTCGGGAAGAGGGCCGACGTATCGAAGTCACAAGGGTTGAATGGTTTACCGACGGTCGTGCCGAACGTCTTGCTATGAGTGGCAGCATCCGGTCATCCACGCAAAGAGGGATCCAATACTCCGAAAGAATCGTTACGTCTGTCCTTGGTTGGAAGAATGCTATATCTCTGGCCACACCAGACTACTGGTTGAGAATACGGGCTGACCTTCTAAAGCTGGATGCGACGTCATGTTTCACAAACCCGGATATCAGACCCGCAAGTCCGTCGATCGGGCAGTGTTTGACGGCCCTGGAGCGTTCAAGATGAAGAGCATGACACATGACGCCCGATCCATGATATCACCATCGTTGGACCCGATCTACCCTCTACCATACCAGCTACAATTTCCCCATGGTCGTTTTCCTATCGTACAACAGGAGCTGAGCTCCGCTCGATTTCGCTGCAGTTCCCCTCGAGAGATCGATTCCGCCTGCAAAAAACGGAGAGGATATCGAGGTCTCGCGCGGCTGAGCCAATATGGTCAAGATCTTCAAACACACACATCGCTAGCAAGTACAGCGTTTTGTCGAGTTCTGAGGAGACTTTACTCATTGCGAACCGTATCCCCTTCAGCGATGATGCGCCGCAAACCGCACTATTAGCATTCTACCTACGGTATCCCAACCCGTTCGCAGCTCACGTTCTATCATGCGACGTCATAAATCGCGACATTGACCCATCGACAGGAAGCATCAGTACCCAGCGCCTCATCTTGAAGAAGGGAATCGTGCCGAGATGGGCGAGAACATGGTTGGAGAATTTTGGAATGATGGGTGGAGGAGGACTGGAAGCCTGGGTTTTGGAAGAGAGTCTGGTTTGGGTGGATCCAGGGACGGGGGAGTTGAGGTTGAAGAGCATGACGAGGAATATCTCGCATAAAAAGTTGATGCATGTCGCTGAAGGGACAGAATTGGAATCTGCCGGGCCGAGCAGGTGAGTATTCTTGATGCTTCGGTCAGTTTCAAAAGCTTATCATTTCTGGGCTTGGCTGTGCTTTCGGCAGGGGTACATACCAGCATACGACTGCACTGATATCTTCCAACTTTGGTTCGGACTCGCGATTCAGCTCGTTTGCGCGAGGGAGAATAGAGAACTGGGGTGCTGCTCGATTCGAGAGTAATGCTGAACGGGCAAGTCGCTGCTCTTCACCCGTTCGTTTTTTTCAACGCCGCGATACTCATTAGTGCATTTTACTATACATCGGGTCTCTAGGCTCGTCAGGGAATGTCGCTCATTATGTCAAGATTACGAGCGTATCAAGCACTACCCAATACACAGGAAGCGGAAGAGAATGAAACATCGCAGCATGCAACGCAAGAGGAGAAAGACAGAAGACCGCCTAGTTTTTACGCTCGAAGGCATCCGACACGATCGAGTGCTCCAACTCAAGAATCAAATGAGGACGGGTGGGAAGAGTATCGCCCTGCCTCTGTTCTACGGAGGTTCGAACAGAGATTTCGGTCAGAACGGGCTTCAACGGGAACGACAGGGACTTCAGCGGGATCTTCATCGACATCATCGTCACCGGATTCTCACTCTCTATCAGCACGCTCACAAACAGCATCAACAATGGACCAGATATACCCTACTCTGCGCAGACGGTTCGGAGGAATAGAAACAGATCACGAGGACATGGACATGGACATAACATGACACATTGTCTAGGAGAGAATGGCGGGGTGACAAGCGCGGAGACGATACAGCCAAAACGGAGAGCTGGTTAGATCAAGGATGGCCCGCTATGTATCTGTGTAACGGGGAGCATGCATGACACACTGTATTCTATCAACATTCCCACCAGCTGCTTGTCGGACTGTCAGCTCCCGAGCGCGACCATCTTTTATCTTCCCACCAAAAAAGCCTCGGTCGACTCGCGATCGATCGTCGTTCATCTTGTTTCAGCTGCTGTATGACGAATTGTCCCGGCTTGAGTTTTGTTCGCCCCGAGTTGAAAATATTGTTCAAGTACTTCTACCTCGCCTTGTAAATTGAATTCCTATGCACCCAAAGCATCAATACACTGGACAGGATGGTGAGGCCTTACATTGCGTGCCAGCTAAGGAGCGGCACACGAACGCTACATCCTATACATTATTCATCCTTGGCGGGTTCATGGAAGACACGCATCGCCATAGCAAGTCAACGCCCAAGTTGTCGGAACAGACAACAGCGATCCAAGTACTCGACAGCATCGACGATACCAACGGACGATACAATCTCATCGGCAACTGGAAGACCCACAGATGACGGCCCATCTGGCGACAATGGTGCGAAACCGAAGAAATCAAAGCTCTTCAGATTTTTGAGGTTTGCATTGATATCCGGTGGTCTGATATGGGCTGCCGTGGAAGTGGATAAGCGGTACAATTCGGCTGCTGTGACGAGATCGATACGGACGGGCTGGATGGGAATCATAACGACAATAGATTGTTAGTCTTCACTCAGAGATCGGTCGCAGTGAACCTTTACTGACTTTTCTATGCGCCGCACTAGACAAGTGGAATTTCACGCCTTCCAATGCTTCAAGGATAGACGCTCTACACGAGAGAGTTGCCGGGCGACTGTATTCAACGGTGGTGGCGAATCAAGGGCTATACATTAAGATGGGTCAGGCAATCGGTGGGTGGCAACGTCCCAAGCAACAAACCTACAGCGGATTTTAGATGTTAATGTTCATACTTTGCTTTCCGCAGGTCTTCAAGCGGCCCTCCTACCAAAACCATACAAGGAAGCTTTCGCCAACATCTTTGACGCTGCGCCAAACGTTCCTTACTCGGAAATCAAACAAGTCTTTGCTGAAGACTTTGCCGGTAAATCACCAGAACAGCTATTCACGTCATTCTCAGAGATCCCGATAGCGTCTGCGTCGATAGCCCAAGTACACGAGGCGGTCATCGATCGGCATGAGCTTTTGCCAGATGGGACTGTCGGGAGGCGATGGCAGGAGAAGGTTGCGGTCAAGGTGCAGAAACCGGCGATTCGAAAGCAGATGGAGTGGGATCTGTGGGCCTATCGGAGCTTGATGTACCTGACTGAGCGTCTTTTTGATATGCCCAGTGAGTGAAGAAGCGGGAGAGCAGACGTATGGACGCTGAACGTTGGCGGGTGGTTCTGCTGTCGCAGTGTACTTTGTGTAAGCGACTCTTTCGGATAATCAGCCTTCCTGACTGAACTCTGGCGGACATCCAGCGCCGACTATGTCTCGCAGCAAATGAGACTGGAAACAGATTTCCTGAATGAAGCTATCAATGCGCAGAAATGTGCAGCGTTTTTGGAAGAAACGCCAGAACTCAGGGACAAGGTCTATGTACCCAAGGTCTACACCGAAGTAGCGAGCTCCGAACGAGTGATGGTAATGGAGTGGGTCAAAGGTTGCAGGTGAGAGCGTTTGAAGAGAGCTTCAGATGGTCTTTCCCCTAACCTGTCTTCCCGTCGAAGAATCACTGATAAGAAACAGATAGAGGCTTGGGGGTTCAACGCGCGCGAGGTGATGGATACGACAATCGCGACCATGAGCGCAATGACCTTCAAATGGGGCTTTGTGAGTCGGAGTCAGCCGGGCGAGGTCGGACAGAATTTTATCCCTGTCTTTTTGGCGCGAATGTAGATACATTGCGACCCTCATCCTGGGAATATCCTTGTACGACCACATCCTGAGAATCCGAAGAAGCCTCAAGTTGTGAGTTTCACTTTGCTTTTGCGGTTTTGAGCGAAGCTGAGCCTTGGTTTCCCACAGGTCTTGCTTGATCATGGTCTATGTATGTACATGCCATTGAACATCAAAACATGAGAAGTGCAGCTGATCCCTCATGGCGTCGACAGACATAACCCTTCCGGACAAGTTTAAACAGGAATACTGCAGGTTATGGCGCTCCTTGTTCACGCTAGATACCAAATCGATAGAGGACATCGCATTGAAATGGGGTATCCAACTGCCTGTCGATCTGTTCGCCTCGGCTATTCTCTTGCGACCGTTCCAGGTCAACCAACGAAGCCGAGCCGCGCAAAAGTTGGCAGAGGAGCCTCCCAAGAGCGAGTATGAACAGCAGGTAGAGCTGAAGAAGAGGATGAGAACGATGCTTGCGAATGAAGCTTTGATTCCTAAAGTATGTTCCTGGTTGAAACAATGGTTACTTTCTGCGACTGACGTTTTACCTGAGTAGGAGCTGATCTTCATTACGAGAAATCAACGAATGTCTCAAGCGAATAACCAAGTAAGCTTCCACTCGGCCCTGAACAGTTGGTCTCAACTCAAATGTACTCATCATCCTTCTGCACTTTCAGACCATCGGCTCACTGTCGCCAAGAATCAACATCACCGCTCATGTGAGTTTCCTGCCATATCGACGTTTTTCGCCGTCACTGGACTGAACACCATGACTTGCGCAGTGGGCTGCACGCGGATACAGAGACTGCGTACTGCAGGATAGATCGTTGAGGACTGAGGGTTTCAAGGGATGGCTGCAGGACAGGCGCGACAACTTTGTGTTTGGGATGGCGCTTCTCGTTTTGGATGCCAACTTCTGGGGCACACGTTTCAAGCAATGTGAGTATGACCTGACTGCTTATGCTCTCCCTTCGTTGAATACGCAATCCCATGGATACAAAACTGATGTTCTGTCGCAATCAGGGTGGTATGCCAACAAGGGCAAAGGCGAGAAGGGATGGGAGGATCAGTTGCAAGCTCAGTTTGAGAAGGTATGTCCAGCGCTACTGTCTCAATCCCACGCCTAACGCGACATCTCGGTTACAGATGGCAAAGGACGAATTTGGCATAGATCTACAGGATGATTGTTTCTTTGGTTAGACTCACGTTGTATGTGGCTTTTGGCGGTTTCTTGTAAGGATGATTGGAGCATAGATATGTCTATAGAAGCTCAGGTCACTGTGGATAGAGTAGTCGGGCGCACGCGACGAGCATTGCTGCTTATCTCATGTGCTGTTTCTATGACCTACTGCGCCCGTGACAGAGCAGGAGTGGACCGTAGGCCTATCGTGCCGAATAGCCACGCCCAACACTCGAGGGAGTCTGAGTTTGCAGTCCTCCCTCCAATTCGCTTGCACGGATGTACCACTACTAACCCCTTGCGCGCCCAATTCGTCTCGACGGCTTCAACCCAGTCGTCTCGATGTTGCGCCAATGTCCTCGTGCAGCTCAGGATCTCCTCGTTTGCATGAATTCGCTGATCGTTATTGATACAGTTGGTTGCTGATTCTGATGATACATTGTCAATCCGTCACTGCGAGACGGAGTACTCGTGCAAATACAGCTGCCGGAAGCATCGACGTGAAATGACATTGAAGTTGTAAATTGAAGTGCTCCGCTGAATGAATTGCGGATGGATGGTCGCTTACCCAGTTCAAACCATCTTCCCACGTGTCCTTCTCCCCCATACATTTCAAGCACTGCAAAACTGTGGATTCCGCATGCCCCAGCTTGGTCAAGACCCTATAAATGATGTAAATCCGGAGCAGTTGTTTCTCCTTCGCTGTTGGATCGAGAGTTTTTGGTAGAACGACAGCTAGGATGAACACTGATCAGTCGAATGATCCTATGTCAACACTTGGGCAAGTGAACATACCTCTTTCTGTTCTTCGGGCACGATCCACATCCAGAATTTGATTCCTCAGCGACGGCTCAATGTCGAGGCGGATGTACCCTTTATTCGTTCTCCTGTCGAACTCGATAGCCTACTCAAGAAGAAGAAGTGATAGCGATATGTTGTCAGGATACACGAGCTCTGAGAGCGTCTTGATGACGAACCTTTAGGATCTTTGCAACTTCCCGGTCTCCTTTTTCCTGTAACCTCTCGACGTATCCTTGGTAAACACCTTCCTCTAGCTTCGAGTCATCTTCCCAATCTGCGCCCTCTGGCGCTTGCTTTTCTGCAGATTCTGAACTACCGATTCCCGCCGCTCCTTCCTGTGTCGCTGGCAGAGCGGAGTCGTCTTCCGTTGTCACTGCTTCTTCCGGTGTTGGCTCGGGAACTGCCTTTTTGGGCTGAGATGTCGTAGCAAAACCTCGAGCGACAGGCTTCAGGGATGCCTTCTTCTTTTTCGCCATGTCCAATACGTTGTAAATCGCCAGTGGTTTGGTACTGCTCTCGTCAAACGTTTGAAGTCTGCAACAACCTTTTGTTGCTGTACCATCACGTCGTACGCTTAACGAGTACACCAAGTGCAATAGCGATCGACGGACGAACCTGAAACGTGACTTGAATATAACGTCATAGTCGCCAACTGTACAATGCGCCTTGACAGCTGCCTTAACACTGAGTGGTATAACGCATTGAACGCTTCTCCCTCGCAACTGTCTGGTTCTTACTACTCCAAATACAATCATGGCCTTCGCTATGCCTCTCTCAACATCAATCACCTACACCCCTGTGGACGGTTCCTCTTTCTCCAAGCCAAAACACACGATCTTGATCTACGGCGCAACGTCATACACCGCCCGTCTTCTTGTCGACTACCTCGCCACTCATCCGGAGCGAAAACAGTTCACCTATGCTTTGGCTGCAAGAAATCCTGAAAAGTTGAAGAAGTTGGTGGATGAGCTGCATGAACAGGGCGAAGATGGAGACGAGGGCAAGACGGAATGGATCGCTTGCCCGTTGGAGGAGACTGAGGAAGGTCGGAAAAGGGTGGCAGAGATGGTCTCTAATGCAGAAATGGTGATCAATCTAGCCGGTATGTGTTCTTACCGAGCTCTCGCATGACTGCTTTCCCAAGAAGGGGCACATTAGCTGATTTCATTATCACGAAGGGCCCTATTCGACGCATAATGCGGAAATGCTAGTGCGGGCTTGCGCCGAGCTCGGGCGACACTACATTGACCTGACAGTAGGTACCATATCAGACTGACAACATCTGACGTAGTTGAACTTATGTCTCTCTCATTCCGACGATCTGGAACTTCTAGGGCGAAACGTTTTGGATCAAAGAGATGATTGAAAAGTAGGCCAAATCACTGTTCTATTGGTACGGGACGTAGCTAACATCCCTGACCGATACTCAGGTATGACTACCTCGCATCCAAAACACACGCAATCATCGTTCCGAGTTGCGGCTTTGACTCGATCCCTTCGTAAGTATATCCGACACTTACGCATTTAAGCAGCGCAAACATGCTTAATCCGTTATGAACAGCGACATACTGGCATATAAATCCGCCCAACATCTCGCAAAGCTAAACAATTCGACCGACGCACAAATCGAATCTTCGCAGACTTTTTACAATGTCAAGGGCGGGGTTTCCGGCGGCACGATCGCGAGTTTCAAGGCATTGACAGAGGTAGACCCTTATAGGGTCAAGCGGGCGATGGGCGAATTTGCGCTCGTTACAACGGGAGGTCAGAGATTTCGAAATGCTCCAGTCACGCCACGAACTGACTTGTCTTTTACTTGTCGCTATGTCACTCTTCTGGACAACAGCAACACGAGGCGTATCCTCCATCGGCTTGCGACCGTACTACAACAGCCCCTTGATCTCCGCACACGGCTCATTTTTCGTCATGGGACCCGTCAACACCGCCATCGTCCGCCGATCGTGGTCCCTGTTCCGCTCATCGCAACAACAGCAGAAGACCGACACGGTATCGTACGGTAACAGATTCACCTATTCTGAATCTTTGGTAGTTGATAAGCGTGGTTCGCTGGGATCTCGGCTTGCGGCGTTGGTTGTAGGGTTGTTCTTGACCATTGGGTTTGCCACTTTGATGAAGTCGAGGATTGTGAGTCTTATTTCTCGGGATGTTGTGAGGTGTAAGCTTATGGCGGATGCTTTTAGCTCCGCGCCATCTTTTTCAAAGTCGCACCTAAACCCGGAAGCGGTCCTACTGAAGAGTGAGGCTTATTTTAAGACTTTAGGCATCTCATGGTATTGACTATTCCTTCGCAGAACACTTCATGGCGGCTGGCTGGAAGGAACCAATGTTTCAAAGTCTGGAGACCATGTTGTCGTGTCCACTATAAAAGGCCAAGGCGACCCTGGTTATTGGTTGACTTCACGTAAGTTTCTCTTATTGCTACCTCGGGAAAAGACCATCGCTAACTAATGGATACGCTCATCGTCAGGCATGCTCGTCGAATCGGCACTCGCGCTCACGCTATCCCACCACCAACTTCCCGCAATGGCCAAGCAAGGTGGTGTCCTCACCCCGGCCGCTGCCCTGGGCGACGTGCTCATCGATAGACTGACTGCTACGGAAGAGTTTGAGATTGATACCATGACGTTGGAAGAGTGGAGGAAAAGGAGGGAGGCGAAGAAGGATATCTAGGTTCGGGTCGCGGGAAGCGGTCTATAGTCAAAAGAGCGACGGAGTGCATGATGGGTGGAATAGCTGGATATGCAGATGCACATAGTAGACTACCGGGATAGCGAAAATACACATCTATCGCATACATCAAGTCATGTCTAGGTAACAGTTAGGTTGACTAGGTGGCGAACCACCCACGGACATTTCCCGTAATCTCCGCCAGATTGCGCTTGGTTTGGAAGAAGCGCGGATCGGGATTACGCGCGCTTCGAGTTTGGAAAAATCTTGCTGCCTGTTCGTTTTCCCAGCGAACAGCCGACAGCGTGACCCATTCTCGTGTCGTTCGCTTGATTCTATACAAGGTCCTCGGTATTCCTTCCGCCACTCAGGTCGCTCTTGTCTTGCTCTCCTTGCAACCTAAAAAGGCTTCGGTCTAATTCATTACTCGTACAGTGAGTACCTGTTGCAGACGCACCGCAGGACCGAACACGAAGCTGATCCGTCGATATCTCAACTCGTCTGCTTCACCTTCAGCTCCTTTCTTTCTTTTCATAAAAGACATATCAAAATGTCCTCTGAAGACGTCTTCGAAGGTGCCATCGGTGAGTGCGGAGCTGGAAATGGGGAAGAAGATGGTCAGGAATGCTAAACGGGTTGGGCTCGGGTTTTCCTTTTGCGATCTTTCTCTTGCCATCTATCAGGTATCGATTTGGGTACCACCTACTCGTGAGCACTAGCATCCCACCTTGCCAACTCACACGAATATCTGACCACTTGCGCCTTTTTCCGAAATTTTTCTCTTCGTCTTCGCGATCTTTCCGTCCTCTAGTTGTGTCGGTCTGTGGCAAAACGACCGAGTAGAGATCATCGCCAACGATCAGGGAAACAGGACCACCCCATCGTACGTCGCTTTCACCGATGGTGAGCGATTGATCGGTGATGCCGCCAAGAACCAGTCGGCCATGGTGAGTGGAAAAAAACACGCAAATTCGCTGATTCGAGCGCTCACGCTTGCATCCCGCCTGATAGAACCCCCGAAACACCGTTTTCGACGCCAAGCGATTGATCGGTCGACGATTCGATGACCCCGATGTCAAGTCCGACATGAAGCACTGGCCTTTCGCCGTCATTGACCGAAACGGTGCTCCCTTTGTCGAGGTTGACTACCTCGGTGAGAGGAAGCAGTTCTCCCCCCAGGAAATCTCCGCCATGGTCTTGACCAAGATGAAGGAAATCTCCGAGGCCAAGATCGGCAAGACCGTCAAGAAGGCCGTCGTCACCGTCCCCGCCTACTTCAACGACTCTCAGCGATTGGCCACTAAGGATGCCGGTGCCATCGCTGGTTTGGACGTTCTCCGAATCATCAACGAGCCCACCGCCGCCGCCATTGCTTACGGTTTGGACCAAAAGTCCAAGGAGGAGAAGATTGTCTTGATCTTCGATTTGGGAGGTGGAACTTTCGATGTTTCGCTCTTGTCCATCCAGGGCGGTGTCTTCACCGTCAAGGCCACTGCCGGTGACACCCATTTGGGTGGTGAGGACTTCGATAACAACTTGCTCGAGCACTTCAAGGCCGAGTTCAAGCGAAAGTCCAAGTTGGACATCTCGGAAGACCCCCGAGCTCTCCGACGATTGCGATCTGCCTGTGAACGAGCCAAGCGAACCTTGTCTTCCGTCACCCAGACCACCGTTGAAGTCGACTCGTTGTTCGACGGTGTTGACTTCTCCGCCAACATCACCCGAGCTCGATTCGAAGAGATCAACGCCGTCGCCTTCAAGTCGACCGTTGACCCCGTCGAGAAGGTCTTGAGGGACGCTAAGATCCCCGCTGCCAAGGTCGAGGACATCGTCTTGGTCGGTGGTTCTACCCGTATCCCCAAGATTCAGTCGCTCGTTTCCGAATACTTCGACGGACGACAGTTGAACAAGTCTATCAACCCCGATGAAGCCGTCGCCTACGGTGCCGCCGTCCAGGCTGCCGTCTTGACCGGTCAGACCTCTGACAAGACCGCCGACTTGTTGTTGCTCGATGTCGCTCCCTTGTCTCTCGGTGTTGCGATGCAGGGTGACGTTTTCGGTGTTGTCTTGCCCCGAAACACCCCCATTCCTTCCAACAAGTCTCGAGTCTTCACCACCGTTGACGACAACCAGACCACCGTCTCTTTCCCCGTCTACGAAGGTGAACGAACCCAGTGCAAGGACAACAGGCTCTTGGGTGAATTCGAGCTTTCCGGTATCCCCCCTATGCCCCGAGGTCAAGCCGAGCTCGTCTGTACCTTCGAGGTTGACGCCAACGGTTTGCTGAAGGTCTCCGCCCAGGACCGAGCTTCCGGCCGAAAGGCCCAGATCACCATCCAGAACTCGGTCGGTCGATTGTCCGGTGCCGAAATTGATCAGATGATCAAGGATGCCGAACAGTTCAAGCAGGCCGACAAGGACTTCTCTGCCAAGCACGAAGCCCGATCCGAGCTCGAGAGCCAGCTCCACCAGTGCGAAATGACCTTGTCCGCCCCCGAGATGGCTTCCCGACTCAAGCGAGGATCCAAGGCCCAGGTTGAAGGTGAAATCGCCAAGGCTTTGGAGAAGTTGGAGTTGGAGAACGCCACCGCTGACGAACTCCGACGTGCCGGTTTGAACGTCAAGCGAGCAATGCAGAAGGCCATGGCTTCCGCCAAGTAAGCGTTTCTCAGCTTGCAAACGTGGAAAGTGGGTCGTCATGGTAGCAGGCATGTAGGAGACAAGATAGAATATGTAACCACACAACAGAATGGTCCTTTCGACATTGCTTGTACTGTGCTTCCCGCTGATGGGGTAGAGTTTGCTCTTGCGCTATGACTTTTGTATTATAAGACATAATTCAAAAGAACAACTCGGTGCGGCAGATCCAGCGATCGGAACATGCCTGGAATGAATCAAGATCTTCCTTTGGTGCATAATTGAACATCAGTTCTTGTTGCTTTGCATGTGAGGGGTGTGGGCGTCTCGCTCGAGAAGGGGGAGTTTCAGGTAGTGGCAAGATCTGTAATCAGTGATCACAGCTCAGATCGCATCTCAAGTGCGTGAAGATCGCTCCGCTGGTCCTTTTTGAGATAGTCTAGCAGCTAGCAGACGGAGAGAATGCCCACTTTCAAGAAATCTTTCGATACTATGCATCACAGCTGTACAACAATCATCGAGATATTTCCTTGCAGGATTTGCAGGACTTGGAGCGTCGCTGTTCTGTTTCCAGCGCTTGACAGACGCTTGAATATCTCTAGTTTATAGGTCAGGACGCTTGGTTCGGCATCTAAGCTGTTCCATCTGTCGGACGACTTGGTTGCGCATCCTCCGATGCGTGGGGTCCTGATCCCGAAGGCTCCGCTTGCTGCGTCTTGCCTTCCTGTGATTCCCCTTTCTGCGCCTTCTTCAGATCCCTCTTCCTCTTCTTCTCCATCGGATCGGCCTCGTATGCGTTCGGCTTGAACTTGGTGCGGGACTTTTTCTTGCCGTGGGAGTGGCCGGAGTGGTCGTGCGGGCAAGGATCGCCTTCGCCGTGGGTATGCAAGTCCAAAGGTGTTGGACGACGGGTCGTGCGAGCCGGTCTATGGATAGTTCGAACGTTAGATGAGTTGCGCAGTGACGGGAAAGATATGACCCACCTGGCACTGCCGTCGCCGGCTCCTCCATCACTCTCCGAATTCTGCTCACTGTCATCATTCGCCTTGCCTTTTCCCTTTGCGCCACGGGGATATACTCCTCTTCCACCTGCACCGATGCCTCTCAGGCGGTCATTGTTTGGCTGTTCAGGGTCTGATGCAGGGTCGTTCCAATCGGAATCAGAGGAAGACGACGAGGATGATGAGTCGGAAGATGATTCGCCGAAGGCTCGTGGTTTATGATAGATGCAACAGACTACGCAACAGCGGTGGTAAGTTTGTAGTCCGGATGAAGAAAGGAAATTCCACTCACTCTTGCTGCTCTTTCGACCCAGATGTTCGTTGTCTACGACTGACTCGTCCCAAACTACCCTCGGTCTGTTGGCATCCCCACCAAGCAACCTCAACCTCAATACAGGTGCCTCGCTGTTCACTTGAGCAGCGGCAGAGTGACTACTACCCGCGGCCGCGTCGTTGACATCCCTTTCCGGCGTCGGTGTGGCGGTGATTATGTGCGAGCCATTGATGGCATCTCGTCCACGCTGCATGATTGTTGTCAATACTTTGGGATAGGGAGGCTTGCTGTTGAATGTCGGGTTTCGATTGGCGGATTATGGTTCGATTCTTGGTTGGAGCCTGAATGGTTCTTTTTGTAAGCTGTGGTCTATGGAAATGTGATGAAACGCAACGGTCGTAAGGCCAAGATCGGATTGAACCCATCAAAATAGGAGAGCAATAGCAATAGGTGTTCAATTATAGTCAGCACGCACGAATTCATCGAATTCGTATTACGTCAGCTGCGTTTTGCCGCCGTCGTCGTGTCCAGTCCACTTGGCCCTGCTCCTGCTCCTATAGTATATTTAATGTTTCAACAAGCCAGCCTGCTGCTGTCCTCAGTCCTCGCTGCCATTCTGGTACATTCAACAACAGGCCACCTCTGCCGAGCTGTAAATTACCGGTATAGTTATGGAATCGCCTTTTGAATCGCGCCGCCATGACCAGAAATGCTCCTGCTGGCATATCTTCCGGTGTGTCATCCGGCTCCCTTTGTGTTCAGAAAATGTAGAAAGGGAGTGCTACGAGGAGGTCATGTCAGGAGTCTCGCATTCCGACGGCATTCGCAGCATTCATCTATTAAATCTGCTAGACTCAGGTTGATAAAAAATCAAGCTGTCCGTTCGACGAAAGCAATTGACATTCTCAGAGGATGTTTTCTGACTCTTCTGGATCACCACGTGTGCGGTCTGGTGCCGAGCAGACATGAGAAACGCCAGACGACAACGGCCGTTTATAAAGATTGGCGATTCGGTCGCAGCATCGCCAGTGGGGCTCGTTTTGTCTGGTTCGTCATACCTCGGGCAGACTTCG
>JANGFJ010000220.1:0-55777 GCA_025758675.1 Naganishia antarctica | reverse complement strand
CGATTCAAGTCTCTTACATGATCTACCTTGGAACAATCAGCCGAACAAAACCTGACGCATCAATACACAAGTCAGACCTGCAATGCGTTGAGCGTGGAATTTGCAAGGGAGACAAGTGGGTAGGAGGGAGGCACGAGACTTCACACTGAGGATCATGCCAAGCCACTGGTCAATAAGCTTGAACTATAATGAATACACCAGAGCCAAGCGCATCTAGTTCACGGCGACTTGTAACTCGCCTCATCCGCATCCTACAGCTCATTGTCTCGAATTTTAAGGATATTTTCTCTGCTCAGCGAAGCGGCATCGCACATTCCACGAAATACAGAGTCTTTCTGATCGTACAGGTTCAGAGGCGTGTCGTATTCCACGATTGTCCCTTGCTCAAGCACGAGAACACGGTCGTAGAATGCGACTGTGGCCAGCCGATGAGCGATACAGAGTCTGTGCCAAGGCGGGCGTGAGTCCCGTGCATCGGTCAAAATCTGTCACGAGAAAGATCAATGCTTACAGAGTCACATGCTCAAATTCCTTCCTTATAGTCTTCTGGATCTGGGCATCGGTTTCTGGGTCCACGGAGCTCGTTGCCTCGTCTAGCATCAGCACTTTTCGGTTCTTGACCACTGCTCGACATAGGGCGACCAACTGTCGCTCTCCGCCGCTGGTGAATGGGATATTGTATGAGCAAGTGGAAGCTATCTCTGGATTAGAGGGATAGTGGACTTACGAGAAATTGTTGCCTTCGTCTGCGACTTCCGCGTCCAACTTGAACTTTTTCAATCGTTCTTGGTCCCTCTGGTCGTCTTTCACAAGACCACACCGACGCAGCGCATCATGTAATTCTGCATCCGTTTTTTGTCCCTCTGGGTCCAGGTTCTCTCGCATTGTGCCGCTGAACAAGAGCGGTTCTTGAGGAATAGCGGATAGCCCTTGTCGAAGGGTATCCAAGCCAATGTTGGAGAGGTCAACACCATCGATGGTGATCTTACCGCTGGATAGTTCCACAAGCCGAAATAGGGCTTGGAGACATGAAGACTTGCCCGCACCGGTCCTTCCCACTATTCCGATCTGTCTTGAAATGTGATCAGCGCATCCGTGATGTATTTGCCACTCTCATCTCACCTTTTCACCAGCACGGACATCGAACGAAATTCCCTTTAGCACTGTCGGAAGGTTCGGCCGATAGCGAAGCTGGACGTTATTGAATGTGATATTGCCCTTCGATGGCCAACTCTCATCGGGGTCATTCTGCCGCTTGGGAACCGCCTCGACTTTTAGATTACCGTAGTGAAGGAGCTGAAGAAATCCAACTGAGTCCGATACGTTCGGAGGAGTGGAAGGATAATTCGACTTACACGTTCCCATGCAGTCATTTCTGGACACATAAGAGATATGAAAATGAGTAAATGTCGCTCATAATGCCCCGAGATTGGTACTTGGCTTTCTACCCACGTTGTTCTACCAGGGCATGTGTCGTCACTAATTTGCCAAAGATGACAGTAGTCTCGATCGTATATGTCAAGACCACACTGAAGATAGCAGGCGATACCTTCGAAGTGAAGCAAACACCAAACAATGCCACACCCAGCATAAGAAGGCTGCCCAAGGCCTGCAGGCGAACGGCTAGCCATCTGCGTATCATCGCTGACACATAGTAAAAACGATTCTGATAATCCAGGGCGTTGCTGAAGCTTTCAATAAACCGTTGCTGCTGGCCGAAAGCTCGAATAGACGCGACGCCACTGACTTGCTCGCCAAACTTCGAAAGGACAAACGAGCGGGTGGTTGAGTCAATGCGCTTCACCTGCCGAGATGTGCTTCGGTAGAAGGCGGCGAAAATGTAGTAGAGGAGAAGTATCGGGAGAAGAAAGATGCCCAAGTAAGGATACGAGTAAACTATCAAAGCGAGAACTCCAAAAACTTGTGATAGTTGTGTGAAGAGCTGGTTCAAGTTGAAGGCCAGGGCATTGTCCACGGTTTCGACATCCTTCGTGAGACGGGAGGTTATTCTGCCGGTAGGTGTTCTGTCGTGGAACGATGTTGGAGCACGCAGTACCTTCCTTACGGCAGCCTGCAGCATAAGAAAGGCAGCTCGCAAACCTGCAAGCTCCATGCTGTAAGCCGAGATAAATGTGAAGATTGCAACCCCGGCACCCAAACCAGCATACACTCCCATATATTGGCTTGTGGAGAAACCCGGTACGGTGGCACCCGCCCAAAATCCGAGAAACATCGAACTGCCGATTTGAGAGCTTTCGGATAGCACCTGGCAGCCTATAGCGATGGAGATAAAGCCGAAGATACCCGTCGCCTTGATGTAGGACCAGTACGTTGATATAGACACTGAACCTGTAGCCCTTTCCTCATCGAGGAGAAGTTTGCTAATCGACTTTTTCTCAGGGTAGGACGGGATGTTCGAAATGATTGGCGCCGCAATTTTATCCGAGTTGTCTTGTTTCTGCGATTCCTCGGAAGATTTGTCGCCATCGCCGTACTCCTCCAACAGGACTTGAAAGATGCCTGGAGTATCTCTGAGATCTCGATAAGAGCCTTGCTGCGCTATACGTCCACCGTCCATCACTAGGATGACGTCGGCATGCCGAGCTACCTCGAGCTGATGGGTGACCAGAATGCGCGTCTTCTCCTTCATGATTCCCAAAAGGCACTGTTCGAGAATTTGAGAAGCCACTAGGGACGCACAAGGATCAGTAACGGCATAGCTGAGATGCTCACTGGGACTTACCGTGACTGTCCACCGCACTCAGAGGATCATCCATCAAAACGATATCGGCGTCAAAGTACGCGGCACGTGCCAGCGCTATCCTGCTCCTTTGTCCTCCAGAGAGGTTGATACCGCGCTCTACAAACAAGAAATTCAGGTTAGATGGCGATGACGCGTGGGCCTGCAAGGACTTACCACCTATCTCGGTCTCCAGGCCATCGGTAAGGGTGCTGAGATCTGGAACTAGAGCGCACGCCTGTATTACCCTTGCTAGGCTAGAACTGTCCAACCTTTTTCCGAACAATATGTTCTCTTTCATAGTTGCGCTCTGAATCCATGGTGTTTGGGTGACCAGGCTCGTACTTCCACTGAACCTGATGTAGCCTGAGTTCGCTGCATTTCTCCCACGAGAGCTTGCAGCAGTGCACTCTTGCCGCTTCCAATCCTTCCCAGTATACAGACGAAAGAACCTCTGGGGATGTGCAGGTCGATCTCTCGGAGTTGAAATGAGAGCGTTTCGCCTGATTCAGTTTCCGCCTGAAGGATTTTGTCTTCCACGCTGTCAGGGCTGCCCAGTGGCGTTGACTCGCTCTGCTTCTTTGCGCCGCATTTCTCTTTTGCTTCAGAATGGGAGGTACCTGTTGCATACTCAGTGGGGGGTGTCTGGTAGATGAAATCGCCCACAATGTCTATCGCGTTGCTTTGGAGTGGGTCGATAATCGATTCGATCGGGCGGTCCTCTGCCGCCAAAATCTTCGACAACCGGGAGATCGCAACGTGGGCATCGATAAGGTATGTTATCGCCATAGGTAGGCTTTGTATCGGCTGTTGAATGACGTTGAAAAGCTGCAGGGAAGCGAAAACCTTTGCAGTGTCCAAATTGTTTCCTGTTAAGGAATAGGTGACGAATGATAAAACTGCCGCCATGGTCGGGAGTAACGTCTGTCCGGGAATGAACATTCAGAAAACGCTTCTTGGGGATTCATTTTGGGTGTCAGCTCACAGTGATCATATCCAAGGTTGCTCTAACCCTCTTTCGTTTCCTCAGGCGTGACAGTTCTTTCTCTCGATAAGCAACGATGCGTTGTCCGAAATACGTCTCATAGGCATAGAGTTTGACCTGGCGAATTCCTGACAGCATTTCGGTAACGAGTCCGGTTCGTTGATCGACGACCTTTAGTTGTTGGCGACGGCTGGATACCAAGCTTCCAAACAGGGTGGAAATGACAGGCGAGCTGATGACTAAAATCGCAACTCCCTGAGTCGCAAGAGACGGGACAATGCACAGTGAGCTCAACCCGGAGGACCAAAACAAGATCAGGCCAGGCACTCACCACAAGCGCCGACGGGCCCAGATTCAAAATCAGAAGTACGAAACCAACAAGGATGGTCAAAGGATCTATGCTTGCCTGGACCAAAGCGGCAAATGCACTTTCGATGTAGCTGGAGTCTGTTACGACTGCCGAAACTTGTTTCCCATTCGTGTGCTTGGCGCGGGACTTGAGGGAAAGACGAAGGGATTTCCGCGCAATCTGATTGATCAAGGCGGACCTCATCACAATACCACAATCTACACTCATTGCATAAGAATGATTGTAGAAGAACGTAGAGGCTAGCTTCATCAAAGCAAGGCCGAAAGCAAAGCCAATACCATGTCCAATCGATTCTGGTGGGCCAAGTCCTTCTGCTAGGCGTTCTGTCTCTGAGGTCCTGTTCCATACATGGTGAGCTGATACGTGGGAGATGATGCGTTTCGTCAGGAGAGAGCTTGTCGTACTGAGCACGGAAGAGCAGGCAATTAGGATCAGGGCGAGGAGTTGAGTCCTCCAGGTTGTCCAAAACAAGGCGATTGAGAGGGACGAGTCGAAGAAGCGGTCGACACCACGGTCATCCACTTCGACCAGTAGCTCCCCCTGCTGGACCTTTGCAATCCGCCGGCGATATAACCACCATCGAAAATGATAACTAGGACTCCGCCTGCCGAACGCGTCCACAATGCATTTGGGCTTGTATGACTCTCCTTGTTGGCCAGTCGAAAAATCCATGTGTGACATTCGGTTGCCCCAGGTAGGAGCGATGCACACGTTTTTTCCGGCGGATGGAACAAATCCGATTTCGTTTTCAACAGGTTGATCATCATCTCGATGTTCATGTGACCCCACAGGAAACGCAGGCGCTTCCGAACCTTCCACCTTCTCGGGAGTGGTGACGGACGGGTCGGCGGCCGTGAGATGGGAGACACCGTCTCTCGGATTCCCCTGGGGGGACTCCCGTACTGTACGGGTACTTTCTTCACTTCCAAGTTCAGCGAGGTGGTGAGGTCTCAGCCTGGGTGGACACCGTGCATAAAAGTTGCGCTCTAGCAGATCCGATGCGGGCTGACATTTTTTCGCTTCGTCTAGGCACCATACGTCTTCTTCCTCCAGCGTGCGAGAATTTCCGGTCTGTGGAGAAAAAAGAAATCAGTTGCTTTCGCATGTTCGGAAGGGACGAGCGGAAGCGTACTTTCAATAGAGGAAAGAGCCACCCAAAAGTCAGGCGATCGAACATGTTTGCTGTCTTGTCCGGGATGACTTGTTCATGTCGGTTAGTTGGAGGCTCAGGCTTCGGCCTGAAGAGAGGGATTCGCATCGTTACTCGTCGACGCAACGTTTACAAGTGAAGGAGGAAGGGGTCGAACTGATCGGGGAAAGAGCAGAAGCGCTGATGTTATAAGCTCGATTATCTTGAACTCGACATAGGAGCGAAAATTAAAGGTATAATGTTGAATGAAGAAAGGAAGACCCTTTGTTCCGTCAGACAATGGAATGCCCTGCTTACCGAGCAATTCAACAAGAAAGGGCAATGCGCCTTTGTGGCCTGACTAAACTGCCCGAATGTTCCCCAAGTATAGTTGGAATGTTTCGACGAGAACAAATCAAGACTTGCATTCGATTCCCGAATGACAAAGGGGAAGAACGCCCCACGTACTTTATTGCTATAAAGCTCCGAGATACCCGGAGAGTGCATCCATGATCTTTTCGCTCTGATGTGACGAGGCGAAAAGAGAATGCGCAGAATCCCAGAATGAGCTTTCGTTGGGCGGGTTTGAATCCATCGTCAATTGGTAGATTCCGAGGGGACGTTGTAACCAGTCGCCGTGTGGCCGTGCATTCCCGCAGACCGTAATGGATATTACGGCGTAGACCGTAAAAGAAATATCACGGATATTACGGCAAAAGCAAAAGTGACTGAAGACGGAAAGACCCAGTCCCTACACAAGCACTCAAAAGCCAACAGAGGTCTTTCCACGATGACGCGGATTTGCATTCTGAGACGACCAGAACGATGTCAATATGCCATAAACCCGCAGAATGTATGTACGTACAATCCAAGCTAAGGTATAATAACATCCTTATCCCCTGCCGCGCAGTTTCATCGTGATCTTTTCTATCAATGCCCTTTTCTGATACTGCTCGCGTGCCAACACCCGGCTTTGCTGAAAGCACAGATACGAATATCAGTCTTCTGATTTTCGAGAAAAAGGGCCAAGGACTCACTTTGAGGAACCGATCGAGGTCTATCCGCTCGGCGTCCAGTGCACGTGCGAGGTGATAGATGGTATCCTCGATGGCATTGTCTTCCGCGACAAGGTCGATGAGCCTGCCAGAAAAGGATGAGCTTGTGGTACAGGGGATGCGTGAAGATGACTGACTGATTGTGCACGATACTGATACTACACACAACTTCATCCACGCCGACTTCGCCCCTCGCTTCCAATTCCTCACACCGTTTCTCGCCCTTCCGTACTACCTCGTCGACCTTTGCCACAACGCCCTCGCACACGCCTCGAACAGCTTCGAGACGTGCCATTTCGTCCCTGATGGCAGGTTCACCGGTTTCCAAATCCGCGCGGACAGAATCTAATTGCGTCGTCTGAGAAGAGAGATGGGCGAGGAGAAGTGGCAGGCGGGCGGCCAGTTGTGCCGAGAGAAGAGAGTGCAGGTGTAGTGTTGGCGGAGGCAGCGGGCGTGTTGGGGGAGCGATGGGTTCCGAGAGCGCGGGAGATTGGTGTTGCGAGGCAGCGAGTGGGAGATCCGTGTCGTCCGAGTTGAGAAGGTCTCGTATAGGAGGTCGAGGAGCTGCACGGGGTTGTTGAATCGGTGGCGGCTGATTGACTGGCGACGGAGTGAATGCCGTTGAATTCGGAGGCTGTCCTGTTGGATGTATTTGAGCGGGCATGTATCCCTGCATTTGACCATGCTGTGCTGCGAGAGGTCGAGGGGCAAGGGGCGGGGGCTGAGAAGAATGCGCGTTCAAACTCTGTAATTGTGGCACAGGCAGTGAATGTGTGCGGAGCGGCGATCCTAAAACGCCGACTGGGACACCGTTTGCGATGGGGAACGAGCCTTGACGTGCCTGTTGCCGAAGCGGGGAAGGCGGGACGGGGGGCGGACCAGCGGAAGGCACAGGAGGCGGCGAGGTGTCTACTGGAAGATGGGGACGGAAGGCAGGATTCGGCGGTGGTTGGTATACTGGCAGCTGGTCCGGTTGCGGTCTACTTGGTGGTGCGGGTCGCGCTACGGGCTGTGGATCTTGTTCGACGGGTTGAGATGGCGGGCGTGCGTAGACGGGCGGCTGAGCGGAGAACATTTGCTGAAGGTTTGTGAGGAGCGATGCGAGGGAGTGGCCCTGAGCGGAGGAAGGTTAGCGCAGACGTTCGTGTGGTATTCGGATAGCCGCGAATGGAGAAACATCCTTGCTCGAAGCGATTGCGCACGACCGCCTTGGTCTGACATTCCCTGCGGAGTCATCACCAGAGAATGTCCATACCGAGCGATGTTGCAATCCTTCCACTGCGTTCTACCGATTCGGAGGTACTCCTTGATCGATTGATACCATTCTCGCTGCATGACACTCGGCGCGGGAGCTTCTCCAGAGACTAACGAAGACTGTTGTCAAGACGAACAAACTCTTGTCCCTCGACGGAGCCGCAAAGCTTCGTGATCCGCAAAGCCCATATCGCTCGCGTCCATCCTACGGTGAACGAGTAGCAGATCTAAACGCTCGTTGTCATCCCCCCAGCCCTCGACCAAATCGGTAGTCTTCTTGTGCGCAATGGCGACGCATGCTACGCTCGTCCATCGTGTCATCGAATGACGGACTCAAAGAAGGCCTCGCCTGAGGCGCATAGTGTTCTCGCGGCGCTCGGTCACCATGGCGTTATAGCCTGCGGCGCATACTACCCTCGTCCGTGCTACGACGGACTCGGGGAGAATCGCCTACGGCGTCCTTGCTCGCGGCGCGGACTACTCTCGCTGCGCTCGGAGGAGCCACGGGATCCCAGCCTGCGGCGCAAACTACGCTCGTCCGTCCTACGACGGACTCGGGGAGAATCGCCTACGGCGTCCTTGCTCGCGGCGCGGACTACTCTCGCTGCGCTCGGAGGAGACAAGGAGACACGGATCCTAGCCTGCGGCGCAAACTATTCTCGCTTCGCTCGGGGATGTCTCCACTCGACGCCCTCCGCTCGACGCCCTCTTCGCTGCTCCGCAGCTCATCGGACGTCTCTCTCCGGCCGTGTCGACTCACCTCCCACTTCCTCTCCCACCCCTCCACCTCACCCCCCACCACTCTCCCGCCCGGCTCGACGCCTCCCCCCCTCCTCACGGCCATCTCCCTCGTCGGCTGCACATACACCATCGGCGCCCTCCGCGGATACTCCCACGGAAACCAGACACACAGCGGGATATGGTAGGTCTGTCCCTTGTACACGATCGGAACCGTCCCATGGACCTGCAACAACAGATGCGTCTGCCCCGAATCATACGCTGCGAAGCCATCAGCCACGGCTCGTCCGCACACGGCAGGAACTCACTGTAAGCCTCTGTCCGGACCTGCAACGTCGGAAAGCGCTCCAACGCATCCATCACCTCGCGCGCGAGATCGGCGGAAGAGGGGTACGGGACGAGCACGCGGGCGAGCCAGTCGCGGATGACGGGGCTTGGCATGGTGGTGGTGGCGGTGGTGGCGGTGGTGGCGAACGTGGACACGGCCATACCTCCAAGCAGAATGTGCGTTTCACAAGATGGTCGATTCCCACCCAACATTCCGGGCGCCGTGTCCGCTCGATCGCCCGCTCCCGCTTCTTCTCGTTTCAGTGTTTAGTGTTTCAAGTTGGACGCTTCTTTCCACGATCTGCACCCGCCCCGCCCCGCCCCCGCCCACATGTCGTTCACCTTCCACGCGCAGTCCCAGCCGAGGTTGTCGACCGTCGCGTGCCGTTTCACCGGGCGAGAGGGAACAATCGATGGGTGGGAGCAAGTTGTGCTCCTCCCGGGGGCGGAAGGACTGATTCTGCAGTTTCCCGACGGGATTCCACAGGTGACGGTCCCCCTTCCCGTTCACGTTCCCGTTCCCCTTCCCGCCCGTCCACGTCTGCAACCGCCGCAGACGATCAAGCTGCATCCTCGGCGGAGGTACGAAGCCAAGATTCTGGTCGAACCGCGTCCGCATGCGTTGGATGTCGTGAAACCGCCCGTTAGAGCCGAGGAACTCAACGGTCGCAAGGTGAAGAGCGCGCGGTGTCGGCGGTGTTGTCGCCAGGTTTGGACCGCTAGTGACCACTCCGACAACACCACCAACGAAGATGAACACCACATCGCAAAACGACCCCGTCATCGCCACCAAATTACTTTTTCGGGGTACATATTCCGCGCCCTCCCCTCCGCGCACTGGCACGAATCATCCGAGGCCTGGCTATGTCACCCTTCCGGGGAGTTCACGACAAAGTTGCAGAGGTGGGTGGAGCGGGGGTGGTGGCCTGCTCGACGGGTCGGATTGGTGGCCGAGCGGTGGGTTGCGGTGAGGGCCGAAATTGGGAAGAGAGGGGCGGTGATGGTGAGTGAAGGGACCGAGCGCAGCGAGAGTGGTTTGCGCCGCGGGCAAGGCGTCCCGAGTCCGTCGTAGGACGGGCGAGAGTAGTTTGCGCCGCAGGCTAGACTCCGATCGAGTCCGTCGTAGGACGGACGAGCGTAGTACGCGCCGCAGGCAATCATCCCTCTTCGAGGAACTCTCCGAGCGCAGCGAGAGTAGTATGCGCCGCAGGCTAGACTCATATCGAGTCCGTCGTAGGACGGACGAGAGAAGTTCGCCCCGCTCCTCTACACAAAGGTGACGCGAACAAGGTGTTCTGGAACCCCAAGTACTGCGGATCGAGCGAGGTGGTGGCAAGGAAACCACCGATGGGTCTACAGATCGTCTCCGTCTGGGCGTGCGCAGATGGACACGGCGCACTTTGGTCAAATCACGTATCCACCCCGCGCAGCCTTCGGAACAGGTGTGTAGTAGCTATCAAACGCCTGGCGGTTCGACGAACGATGGAGACGGGTCAACCGTTCCCGCTTTGAATAGCGCGCTTTTCGTCGTCTCTGAACGCATGGATCATCACCTGCAAACCCACTTCACGTCGGCATTTCCCTCGCCAGACTCTCCTATTCAAACCTTTCTCATCGGGTCAAAAAGAAGGTCCTTGCGCACGTATCCTGCTCTCACGCAAAACACCTACGCGAAAGGCACCGATACAACGACCCAAGATTAAACGCCCTGTGCGGACACGCCTCCCGGCGTCGTCACGGCTCGGCCAACCCATTACGGTGCGGTAGCTGGGCTGTGATGGCGCGTTAGGGGAGGGCCGTGGGGAAACGCCTCGCTTGAATACCTTTTGGGATGCCGTGAGTATCAAGTCGGCCCGGAAGCTACTAGTCGGGGGGACATTTTCGTTGAAGGCGTGCTGGTGGGAGAGGGAGTAGATGGTTACGTCGGCTTGTCATCTTTTCGTTTGGGTTTCTCGTTTCCCTATTCCTGTCGTCCTGCTCGATGTTTCAGGTACGCGACGCTGACGGCGTCGCCTTCAATAGGAACCATTTCTTACAACGTGGCTCCCTCTGAATTGCCCAACACCATCATGCAACGCAGCCCTCGGAACACGCAACGTCCGCGTCCTCACACCGGACGAAGAGGCCGATGATCCGATTTCTGACGACGACGCGACGGACGCAGAGATTCCTACAGGCGAAAAGGTGACAGAGACGTGGAGGCTGGACAAATATGCTGTAGAGTTCCTGGGAGCCGAGGGAGAGAGGTACGTCGAGCAAGCTCCTGCTAGCCTCAACAGGTTGCGCACCGTAGTCCGTACCATCACCACCTAACGCTTCCTTCTGTCTGCCTGCAGTCCGCTATCCTGCCATGTTGATGAGATCCTGGCGACGGAGATGCTCGAGCATGCCCAGTCTCTCGGAGCAAGAAAATTTCGTCTGGCCGACGAGACGACGGGCGAGGAACAGTTGGCGGTGGGTACTTTCCCTTGAGCCGGTGTTTTTTCTCTTGATCTTCTAAGCTGACTCCGCGCTTTGAGCCATAGCTTTGGCTGTTCAATCCTGATACCGATATTATCTGGGGATCGCTCGAGTACGATGTGCGTCTTCACGAATGGACTTGTGACCACCGGACGGGCAGGTTTGCAATGGTCCTTTGGCAAGATATCCAGCAGTATGTTCACTCTCCCGCACGTACCTCTCGGCGAGAAAGATCTCACTGATATCTTCCCTCTAGAATCGATCCCACTCCCTTGTCGGAGCGGTACGAAACTCTTGAGTACCCGGCATCTGCTGTGACAACGATACGATCTGTTCTTGCCGGCGAAGATGATGGCGTGCCGAGCGATGCAATGAAGATGGGAGAGTGGAATGTGGGCTATCTGCGGAGAACATGATCGCGCGGAGAACGATGCGTCGGAGCGCGTGATATGTGTACAGTCGGGTGTCATTTGCCCTTGTATCTTCCATGATAACGAGATCCTATCTTCTGCGTGTGTCAACAACTTCAATGCCATCTTTATGGGGGTCCATCAGTGAAACAATGTGGCCGAGTAAATCCGCCTGTAAGGCTTCCTCAAACTGAAATCGGCTTGGACATCGACCAACAGGCCTCTCAGCAATGAGGATGGTAATACGCTTTGAACAAACTGCTTTTATACAAGGGGAAACCGAACTGTCCCATTTCCCAGGGCGTCTTCTGACAACAGTAAACTGATATCGGACTTGAGCGAAACCCAAGACACAAGCTAAGCTGGCGTATCAAAGGCTGCCGACGACTCTGCTTGTCCAAATACCTCCTTCCCTACGTGACGGAGAGCGCTCGACATCATCACCTGAAGACGGAGCGCTGAAGCTTATACTTTTTGACAAGATATACTATTGCAACGATCGAAGCACAACAAGCCTATCTATGTTACACTGCTTGTTCCGTGACAAGAACCGATATTATAAGCACGACCTCGAGCGACCTCTACTGTGGTATGGCGCAGGAAAAAGCCATCTTTTAGGCGAAGAACCTCTTGACAAACCCCTTTTGCGACCCGTGCTCGGCATCGTCAGTGGCCATGTCGATCGACTCGTCCTCTTCGGCGTGCTTGAGGGACTGCTCATTGGTCAACGTCGGGTTCTTGAGCAAGAGGGAGAACAGAATCAGCGGTACACAGATGCAGATACCGACGATGCACAAGATCCTTTGAACGTGTTGGTAGGCTTGGTTGACGGCGGTTCGGGAAGCAGTGCCGACGGGGTTCGTGAGGATCCAGGTGTAGGGAGATCCGTAGATCTCGGCAGCGAGAGTGACATTGCCGACCGCCTTTTCAAGCTCCCTGGGAAGGATTTGCGACCAGATGGCACCGGAGACGGTCGAACCGAGTGCGGAACCGATGTTGTATGTAGCCAGATAAAGGCCCGTGACGACAGCAACATGCTCATGGCGCGTCTCCGCCTGTACGCTCGCTTGGGTGGGGTAACTGCACAACGAGCAAGCATGATGAGTTTCCCAACACCTGGATCTAGGATTATATGCGAGGCTCACCTGAATAACCCGCCCGCTATTCCGAGGACGATCTCGGCGCCGATGATTCCTGCCTTGGACGAACCGGAAAGACCCCCTCGGTATCGGATCAAGAGACCAAAGGCGACCATGAACAAGCAACAACCGAACATGATGAATGGCTTGAGCTGTCGTACCTTGTACACGACGAGACCGAGCAAGGTACCGGTGATGACGGAAGCGAACGAATAAAGCGAAGTAATACGGGTCGCGGATTTGATTGACTGGTCGAACGCCACCACCAATACTGGATAGAGGTACGCTCCTTGCATGTACCACGCAAAGTTGAGGAGACTGGCGATGCCGAAGCCGGCCCAGACGCCTCGATTCTTCAATAGCTTGAAGGGAAGGAGCGGGTACCGCGCCTTCATTTCCCAGACGATGAAGACCGGGACACAGCAGAAACCGATGACGAGCGGGGCGAGGATGTGTGCTTGTTTCCAAGTAGCGGCGTTGCTCGCGACACCACCGGCCAATGTCAACGGGACGAGAATCAAGGCGAAAACCGCGATCATGAGGATAATGCCGATGACGTCCAACTGCCAGAACAGCTCCTTCGCGAGGCCGACAGCACCGTAGTGAGCAAAAGGCGAGGTGTAGTTGGTGAGGACGCCGGCTCGTGCGGCTCGTCGTTGGGCGATGAAGAGGGTGATGATGAGGGGAAGGCAGCAGATGGGGTAGATGATAGCCCACATCCCGATACCCCAGTTCCAAGTGGTACTAGCGAGGACTGCCGCGGTAATATCACCAGAGACCCAGGTGTTGATCTAACGTTGAAGAGACGTCAGCTCGACCTCTCACTCTAATACGAGACCACGACTCACGATGAACGGCATCGCTGGAACGAAGGAGAAGAAAAGTCGCGCTCGAGTCGACGTCAAATCGGCGACGATGACTTCGGCGAGCAGCATAATCATGGTGTAACCGATTTGGTAAATGACCGCACCGCCACAGAATGCGGACACACCGTCCGAGGTCGCTTCGACGATGGTACCGACGACGTAGAACAGGATACTGATGATGATGAGTTCGAGTCGACCGAATACATCGCAGATTTTGGCGGCGGTGGGCTGAGGGGGAGGGGGACGGGTCAGTGTTTGTGATTGGAGAGAAGGGATTGGTAGCGCACCTGGGCAGCAGCGGCGATGACGGATCGCAGAACGTTGATGGTAGAGAGCAAAGAGTGGGTACTGAAGGGTATAGCAGGTCAGCAGAATTATTTGCGAAGAACATGCGAGATACTTACGCGTAGGAATTGGTTGCGTAACTCTGGTACGTGTACCGAACCGTGCCGTCTAACCCATAGCAGTACGCAATCAAGAACAACCCGATAAAGATGATCACCCTGTCAAGCTGGGTGAGTTGACTGTTGATGGCTTCAATTCGTCGAACACCGGCCGTAGCGAGCATGTTTTCGCTCTGACTGGCATTTTCGTAGTATTCACCTCCGACTGGACCATTGTTATCGAGGACGTGCTTGTCGTAGCTGGGTGTTGAAGGAGAGTTCTTGGACGACGCAAAGTCGTCAGGGTGCTTCTCGATGGGCTCGACCGACATGACGGTGGTAGAGAGAGGTGAGGGAACGGAGCGATGTTGTGTGTGGATGGTTCCGGTTCCGGGCGGGAGATCGCAACGATGGGAGGAACGTGGTATATATACACCAAACTCGACGGAAAAAAAGTCGAGACCGATCCAATGCTTGGCACCTTGTCGAACCTTTTCTCTCGGGAGTTGTCGCAGATGGGCAGGGAGTGGACACGAGGGGAACGAACACGGGGCGTTAGAGGGTCGTCGTGACGCACGGCAGGAAACGCAGCGGCGCAATCGACCATCGCCCAGCGTGCCATCTCGGATCAGATTTTCCTCTGCTTATGCACACCGCGGTCGAAGTGGAGGTTATCAGATTAGCCAGAATCAGATAAGACACTTGTTCTGATCCGATGCGGATCCAAACGCCGCGGTCAAGCAGCAAAAGTGGCAGCAGTGAAAGTTCCGACATCTCGCGAACTCGAGGCAGCTGCAAGACGAGGGGAGGCAGCGGCCGGACGGCTGTCGAAGCCCAGGGAAGTGTGATCGATCATGGCGCATGGCTTTGAGTGATTTCGACGGGTCGACGAGATTCGAGATCCACATGAAGTCATGGGCGATGTCTATGCAGCAGGCTATCCCATGAATGGTCAGGTGACCTATATTCCGGTCTAGCTCCCAGCTATTGTAGCAGCAATTGTCGTGTTCAGGCCAACATCAAAGTCCCTGTCTGCCTGCAATTCTGCAGTCAGTTGACGCTATTCGACACCGTATTGCGGAAAGTGCATTTCTACGCCAAGCCAAGCATCTGCCTGCCTACATGAAATTACGAGCGAAAGGGAAAATCTGATTCTCGTCCTGGGCCGTCTTGGTTTATTATTCCATTCCATCAACTTTAGGCTGGGCTGTTCCTTCACTGCCTTTTCCAAAATCAGATCCCTGGCTCCAGACCTCCTTTGGGGGGGCCATCCGCACTAGGTTCGACGGTGGGGATCTGGCCTTCAACCTTCGCCCACTTGGCCATGCCTATTTTGTCACTCGTCCTCCTCCCCGTAGATGTCCTCGACGGGAATCCGGCTATCTTGGTTCCGAGATCCGCGCCTTTCTTGGTTTACCGTATTCCAAGCGGGGGTTCAAGCAGTGATGCTGTCCACTCCTGCACTACTGCTGCGACGAGGTGTTACTACTAGCTCCTAGGTTCCTCGGTTGTGCTTTTCCCCACTAGTGAACATCCAGCCAGATCCAGCCTCGTTAGCATTATGTAGCGCGAATCGTCAGTGGCAACTTGTTGAACGGGTGGCGGCCGATCTGCAGTCAGTCGTCGTGACACTAACAGTTGCCCGTTCGCGGGCTGTGTGGAACTGTGGAAGCGCCCCCACAAAGCTCCATAAGGAGTAAGGAGCAAAGGGATAGGGCAGCAGCCAGTATGATTCGATTCCAATTTATATACAACAGTTGACGCAGAAAATTTCATGAATTATGAGAGTAATCGTTTTTGTCATGCCGGTTGTTACCCTTTTTGGTCTCACGAGTCCGCCACTGACAACATCTCTGCATCAGCCAATGAAGTGTCGTCAGCATCCTTCTCCGCCGTCTTCGAAGACTCTCACTTGTCAACGCGGGTTCTTCACAGCAACGCAAACACAATCAACGGAACACACAGACGGATGCCAACGATTCACGATAGTCGCTACACACGTTGGTGTGCGTGGTTGACTGCGTGGGGCCGGCGGTTCCGACTGTGTTTGAGATGATCCACGTATAAGGCGAACTCCAGCTCGCGGACGCGTCGGCAAGGGTGGTGTTTCAGCCAATGGCCTTTTCGATCTGTTTGAGACCAGATGGCGCCTGAATCGCAGCTGCCCAAGGCGGAAACGATGGTGGACGTGGCCAGATCCTGGGACGACAACGAGGTGCACGAGACGCGTCTCGACCTGGACGCTTACCTGGATGGGATAACTGCACATCGAGCAATGAGGATGGGATCTGCGCCAGATGTTCCGAGGACACCCTCAGCACCGATGATGCCAGTGTTTGAAGAAGCAAAGATGTCGCCTCGATGCTGGATCAGCAGCCCCAACGCGACCACGAACAGACAGCATGCAAAGACGATAACCGGCTTCCACCCTCGAACCTGGAGACGACGATCCCGAGAAAGGTACCAGGAACGAATTGTCAGGCATTAACGAGGCCTGATCTCCGTCGTCGGACACGCTCGAGCAATGATTACCGCTTTGCCCCGTACCTTCCAGCACGAAAAATGCCACCGACCCAGCTTGAGGATGAGCAAAGACCTGGTCAAATACCCAAGAAGGGGTTCCGGGAACTCTGCATCGCAAGCCGGCCGCAGGAAATTCGAGTGAATCCCATGATATCAATCATCAAGCCGGTAACAACGACTTCGCCACCCCTACACGCCCAAACGCCACGATTACGACGATTCCTTTCCGTACTTGCTAGTATCGACACCGTGCTGGTTGTGGTTGACCAAGTTGAACCTATCCCAGAACCCATGAGCACCTCGCATCGCCACGCGTTCCAGAGGACTCACCAAGGGATCAACCCCATCTTCAACTGTGACCAAGTACTGTTCCTCGCTGCTACGCCCTGCAGGTATTCACTTAGGTCTGTGTCGCCATACAGAGGTTTTCCGGCTGCGGCTCGTGCGGAGAGCTCGGTTTGGTCTTTGGCTACTTCGGGTTCGTTTGGGCTGAGACCCATGAATCGGACTGTGCGAGCAGGGGGGTGCAGGAACGAGGAGATCCGAGGAGGGTGGGGAGAGGCAGGGTTAGAGATGGAGGGGGGTTGAATTGCCGTTTGTGGGGAACTTACAACTAGATCTCTGATACGCCAACATGAAACCACCGCAGAAACCGAGGAAGCCGAGGAGCTTGGTTGCGGGACGGGTACCGCCTCGGGAGAATGTAGGGTCGATTTTTTCTGGATGGCGGTGGGGCGAGAGTAAGAGGTAGATGTGGATCAGCTTGAGGTTCTTTTCCAGAGATCTATTCGTAGCTGAATTCGGAACGTTCTGCCGATTCTTTCCGGCTTAGATAACGCCCGTGTCTCTCCTTCCGTATGATTTCTCCGGTCGGTTCGATGCTCCCTGTTCAGTCAAGTTTCCTCCAATGCCCAGATCGCCTAATCCCGACGCGACGTCCAGCGTTCCATCACTCCTTCGACCTATTTACCACATCGTCGACGCATTCATCCGCTGACATCGCAGAACCTCGCGGAGCTGGTGAATCGCAACGTGTAATGCGTCGGATCGCGGTGTTGTAATCGATTGAACCCTTCATTCCTTCCATCCGCGCGCCATCCGATCCTCCCCAGCATCCACGCCCTACTTCTATTCTCCCCTCCCATCCAGAAACCAAACGCAACAAGACTCACCCCATCCAAGCAAGAGCGCCGGAGCAGCGGCAATACCCCCGGCCCAAACGGCATAGTCGCTCGGACGCATGTATCGGATCACGCGTCCGGCATGGGGGTCGGCGTCGATCAGCGGGTAGGGGGTTTGTGTCTGTTTGATGGGCATTTTGAGGTGTGACGTGCTGAAGGGGAGGATCTGGTGGAATTGTACAACGAGTTTGTAGTTGATGTCGCTGTGAAGATGAGGAGGGGACCAATCGCTGCGGTCAAAACGATCGGATCCGGATGATTAGGTAAGCCCCTCCTCTTTCTAGCGCCGCCAAGTTGCCAAGTGCGTGCGTCATTCGGTCGTGACACCCTGACGCGATTGGGACGAAACGGTCGACACACAGCTTTGGCACAGCGAGATTCACTCTCGGCGTATACATAGATACCGCTCATCCTCGCTGTCAAGCAATCGCCACCGTCCCTCAATAAACACCAAGAAACCCGTCAAGATGAAGTCCATTTTATCCCTCGTCGTCGGTCTCGCCGCCTTGAACACAGCAACAGCCCTCGTCGCTCGTGAACCTGCCATCACCCCAGCACCTGCTCAGAAGCGAGCAGATGAGTTGGAAGCCCGACAGTGTGAGTACTTGTTTCGTCCTTTTCTTCCCCTGCCTTTGCGAGCGTCCCAGGTGCTTCCGGGTTCCGTTACGGCCTTTCAACGGATAGTTGCGTGCCTTCAGCTCCTCGTCATCCGTGCGTTCCGTTCAGTGTTAACGCTTTCCCCGTTCCGCTACAGTCTCCAACCTCCTCAGCGGTCTTTCAAGCGTTATCGGCGGTGCTACGTCCGTAGTGGGAGATGTCACCTCTGTCGGTGGTGGTATCTTGTCGACCGTGACCAGCGGTGCAGCCTCCGTCGGCCAACAAGTAACTAGTACGTCCCCCATCTATCTTTCCCAAGCAATGGACTCACGTGTTTCCTCTGCTTCTAGATGGAGCTGGTTCCGTCGTCTCGGATGTTACTTCCGTGGGAGGCAGCGTCGTTACCCAGGCGACGAGCGTTGCTGGTGGTGTAGCTAGTACGATTACTTCCGGTGGAGGATCCGTAGTCAGCGCTGCTACTGTGAGTTTTCTCGGTAGAATACGTCTTTCAATTACGTGCTGATTGTCGTGTGTTGTTCGTGTGGTAGTCCGGAGCTGGGAGTGTTGGCGGAGCTGGTACTTCTGCAGTCGGAAGCGTCGCAGGCGCTGGTACCGTGAGTCTTGGCGTCTGTTGATCGTGCCGTTTGTCGTGTGGGCTTATCGTACGTGGTGGAACGAACAGTCTGGTGCAGGATCAGTCGCCGGTGCGGGTACATCAGCGTACGTCCCCCTTCCTCTGCGTTTCCTTCAGCAATCTGACATCGTTCTGTTCGCTTTCCTTAGTGTCCGTAGTGCGGCCACGGGTGGTGCTTCTGCTGCATCTTCAGCCGTTTCAACAGGGTACGTATCTCAATCCCCGATTTCTTGGCTGAACGTCCAGCTAACCACGACCGACTTTGTGGCCGATAGAACCACGCTCCTGCCTTCCAACGGTCTGGGCATCGCGTTTTCACTTGTCGCTCTCGGCGTGAGCATCGGTCTCGTTCGGGTCTTGTAATGCCCTCCTCGGCCGGCTTGACGCACGGCTTTAGAACTGTGTAGGGATACACGATGGACCCTATCTTCTTACGCTGTATCCACGATTGACATTGACTATGTTGCCATGTATAGTATAGAATCGATATATCTGTATCTTTACATCATATGAAGATCGCATCTGGATTCGCTCTTCCGTATTCGTATACATCCCTCGGAACACGTTCTGCAGCGTTGGATCTAGCAGGGGCGGGCATACGTCTTTCGTCCAGGATGGTCTTCGATGACGCACGCGTGCGAAGGAGGCGGGATCATCCCGTCTCCTACGACACATCTGACGGGCAGAGGACAACGTCTCTCTTGTGGTAGAGGCTGCACTTCCATCACATGCCGACTCATCTCGTCACGTCAACGTACATTTGTGCCATCTGTTTCATCCAAGTCAACACCGTGTTGTCGTCCACGAGTTCGGCTGTCGGGTTGAAGCAGGTACCCTCACGGCGGAGACCGGCGCTGTTTAGCCTTTGTACTGGTGTCGCTTCATCGGTTCCAAGGCTTCCAGCCGAATGGATTTGTTGCCTCGCGCTCTGGATCGTGCGGGGTTGCCTTTAAACCTTTGATACTTTTTCCCGCGGACTTGCCACCTTATGCACACTCTTGGCCGATGAGTTCATGGATGTCTGCAGGAACTCACGCCTCCCGTTGATCCTCAACTTCTCTCGTTGATCCTCTTCTATCCCAATTTCAGAGTCTTCATCGACCAAGGGGTCCAGTCCAGCATGCCTCGGTTCAACTTGCGCAAATTGATACGTTATCACTCATCGAATCCGTTCGCCAGACGCTTCCCCATTCATCGTTTTGGCTTACAACCCTTTTGTCTGGAAATATAGTAGACCCGGCCACATCCTGCTTTTCTCTGCGGTCCAGTGCAAAACCCCCTTTCTGCGCAAGCCGCGAATGCGTTCACATCGGCTCAAAGGGGGTGAAACCTTTGTCTATCCGATCGCCCTTTGTCCTTTCGTCCGATTCTTGACCTCTTATCGACGATTGGCGACAAAGAGGTACATAAAACGGTTGACCATGCCATTGCCATGGTGCTATTTTGCTGTCCCCCTTTCATGTACCTATCACCTATCAATCTTCAGCAACCCATCCCCAATGCTCCCATCGTTCCTCAAGCCCAAGCCTTCAGCTCCGACAAGACGCGATGAGCAGCTCATCCCCGAGGGTACCGCCAACATCTTTGACAAGATCACGTTTGGGTGGATCTATCCACTGCTCAGAGTAAGTTCAAGCACACTCCCTCGCCGCCACTGTCACTCACGTCTTTCTCGTAACTTTGTTAGACTGGATACACACGGCCTATTGAGGAGAGCGATGTTTGGCACCTGGACGATGCACGATTGACGGAATCCGTTTCAGACCGGCTGGAGCACAACTTCTATAATCGCTGCCCTCCTAGTCGGAGACCTTTGCATTTGGCGGGTTCCGTTCTGGCGAAACCTTCATCCTCGAGCGATTCTTCGGAAAAAGAACAGGGTTACAAAGTTGCTGAGAAGATGCCGACGTCAGGTCGGGCTCTAATGTCGGTTTCAGTAAGTAGAGTCGAGGAGCGAGAGTCACCTACGGTATGCTGGACGCGCGTTTATCAAACATTTCGTCACAGACTCCGCAGCATATAAAACCTACATTTCTGGCGCGCCTGAATCCGCGTTCAGCGTACCGAAAAAATGTCGAGGTATCTCAAGGGAAACTCGAGCGCGAAGCGGACGGACATGGCAACGAGCAGTACTATGATTCGTCCTTGTTAATCGCACTTTTACAAACCACTTGGCGACCTCTCGCCATATCATTTCTTTTCAAGGTATCTCAAGCCATTCTCGACACCACTAGCAGTCTTGTGACCAAACAGCTCATCGCGTTTATTACGACGAGCCACAACTGGGCTACCACAAGTGAGGAAGAACGGCAGGGACGCGAAATGCAACCACCGTCTCAGATTGGCCGAGGCATCGGTCTCGCTGTCGGTTTGGCGTTGATGCAGGAGATTGCTTCTCTGTGTGGAAACCATTACTACATAAAGAGCTTTGGAAGCGGTACGTCGTTGTGGTCCGCAATATTGTGGTGCCTCTAATGATGCTGCCGCACATTACAGGTTTTATGATGCGCTCGGCTTTGATAGACCAAATCGCACGAAAGTCGCTAAGACTATCGCCTAAGGCCCGAGGAGAGTATACAAATGGCCGTCAGATAACGGCTATCAGCGCAGACTCCAGCTACGTCGAGTGGTGTTTTCCGATAATAGTTCAAGCGGTCGTGGAACCTATCACCCTCACAGTCGGTTTTATCCTGCTGATCGTGAATCTTGGCCCATCGGCCCTCGTCGTAAGCCTCTTCTACCTGTTTTCAGCTCGCCGTGGATAGGATACATGGCACATGGCCTGGTCACCACAAGACAACAACAGCTACAGATGGTAGATCGACGTGTCCGGTTAACGACGGAGATACTCTCCAATATCCGGTCTCTGAAGCTTTATGCGTATGAAACGTATTTTGGCGATCGTGTCGCTTTTTTACGCATGGTTGAAACCGATTTGTGATGGGTGGCGGGTTAGGTTGGCGTGCACTGATCGCGCCCAGGAAATAAATAAAGTCGATACCACTGTTCTGCTTGCGCGAAATCAGGAAAGCGAGTTTGGGCTTCTCCAAATGTTTTACCACTGAGTTCAAACCTGATATTTCATCAAAAACATCCTCGTTAGCCGTTTGCCTCCCCTTTGTGATCTCTTGTTCGAGCGCGACAAATAACATAGACTCACCGCTGGAACCACCAAAGGGCCAACGCGCCTATACCGCACAAGTCCCATCTCCTATTTGGCATGGCAGAGAAATACTGAGTCTTGCCATCCTGGTTTGTTTTCCCGGCAAGCAGCAGGATGACGGCCACATCGCATTGCTTAGGAGCTTCGCGATCCTCGAGGGAGATGTACTGCACGTCCGGGAGCTGGATCGCTCTCACATCTTGACCGCGAATAAGACCGTAATGACACAGCGCAGCCATCGCTCGATCACGCAAACCCTCCGGTGTGCTGCGAGTGAACCCGGTCTCCAGAATGCGCGCGAATTCGTCGTCTTTGGAGTACCCATCGAGAAACGTTCCTGTAAAGCATATTAATCAGTTTGAGGCCTGTCATATCATGACGTGGTCACTCCTCCCGTTCGCAGATGTCATCCCGATGCACGGCGAACTCCTTCAACCACTGCGACAGGGCCGATGGCTGGAGATGCTGATCGCAAAGCTATAAACTCACCGTCTGTCCGATTTACGTGCACACTTCGCTTTCTTTCGGCCTCTGCCTGAGACAATGTCGAGATAATTTGCTTGACGTCGTAGTTGGCGCGCGGATTTGGTATTGTGCCATGACTAACACTCTGCTGTCTCGGCCAGAGATCGACCAAGGCGTTTATTGTGTTCTTCACGACCGACGGACTCACGACGCGGTCTTCATCCCCAGATCCTCTCTCTCCGTCCTCCTCATCCGCTTCTTCCCCATCTCCATCATCACCTTCATCTGCACGCTTCTCCGCTTTCCTCAACTGCCCTACTCGACCCCGGCGTTTGTACTTGCGCCCAATTATCTCCCTGCTGAGGGAGACCGCGACCCTTGTACTTGTGCCGGTCACCTGGACTCTATGTATGCCGTTGTTTCTCATGAGTTAATACATCGCGTAAGGCTCACAATGCACGTACCTGCAAGTGATAACAAGCGATCTCTCTGTCTCTGACAACTCCTCCAACGGCTTCTCCCCGACCTTGAGGGGTCTAGCCAGGCACGACTTGTGCCACTCTTCCTGGGGAACTCTGTAGGCTTTGACGGTGTTGGTGGGCTTGCTGGCATCGTGGGCTTTGGTGATCTCGTCGAGCTGGTCTTGCTCTTCGGCCGTGATCTCCTCTGGGTGGTCGACCCGAGCGGAGCCGACCGTCATTGTCGCTCTACTAGCTCTTGATCGCCCTCCAGCCATGATTTCAAAATGCGTGAAGACCTAGCGGAATCGTGAGGGCTGTGGGAGGATCTGAGAAGGGCCTCCAACTGCGTCTGGTTATGGGGGTGGCACGCGCACGAAGAAAATAAGGTGGTTCTATCCACCAGTAGGGAGGTAATGTTTCAGCTGCTTGCTCGCGTCGCACATGATGGAAAAAGGCCGCCACGGCAAGTATCTACTTGAGCCAGAGTTGGGTCGGAACCCCCTCTTACAGTTTCCGCGCTATGATTTTTGCGCTTGGACACGGACTGGACATTAGTCAGGACACCATACATTTAGGGATAATATATTTATTTGGTATTTACTAAATAAGTACACAGGCAACAGAGTATACCAACTCTTGGTCAGTGAAGGTCAACTTAAGCATTTCCGAGCGAGAGTTGGTCATACCTAAGGTCATCTTCAGCAGATTTACAGGGAATGAACAGGCAGGTCCGCAGATAATGTCTTAGTTTGTAAATTTCCCAGATTCCCGGCTACCAATTTTCCCAGATTCCCAGATAACTTGTATGACGTCGTGTGTTTCTTACATCATCCTATCTCCGATCGTCAGATTGTAGGGGACTTGTGCTGTTTGCCGATGGAGGTTACATGTTCTTCTCTCTTGTGCATTCTCTTCATTGCACAGCTGTTGCCTGTTGGCGCCCTCCATCCGATCACGACACTCGCTTTCCCCCTCCTTTCATCCATTCATCCTCTGCCCGGACTTCCCCCACCACATGCATTCGTGCCGCAAGCAACCAAAAACCGAATTGGAAACGCAAAGTGGTCCGTCATTCCTTCCTTTTTTGCTTTGTCGCGTCAGTCAAGCTGACCACATCGCATCCTACAGCTCTACTTCCTCTTTCTCGGTCTCTCCTGGTGTCTGCTTGCTGTCTGGGTTTCCTGTCGTAGGGCTGTTACCGGAACTCCAGTAGCAGCCATCAATCAGAGTGATAGAGGGGGAGATGCTGTCAAAATTCATTTTGATGATGCGTGAGTAACAACAATTCACCGCCAAACGTTGATTATCCTTGATGATATGCTGTTCATGCTGCTACAGTCCATCCCTCGTTAACCCCTCGTTGTAGAACCTACCGCCGCACCATGCCGTAGCCCTACTTGGTACCATCCCACGTCGTTGGCAGGTCGTTTTGTAATGCATTGATTGAGCGTTATGATCGGGAATTGGCAGGAGGGGTTACAAGGGAGCGGAATGGCGGTTGGGATGTGGGATTTTTTTAGTAAGATTCAACTTCCACGGGGGAAAGTCCGTCTGCATCATACAGCTACTAACTCGGATCCGTCATTCTGGGTATCGGAGCGTTGTATCACCTGTATCACCATTTGCCGCCTATATCATGACATTCTACGAACTATAACCATACATCCACCAAACGACCTATATCTCGCCACCATCACAGTTGCGAGTGGGACTGTTTACGAGGCTCCCAGTTCACCTTCTGCAGTGGGATCAGGTTGGAGAGAGACTGTGTTGCCGGCTGAGTAGGGTGATGCGAGGACGATATCGCCGTTGACGGAACCGTAGATGTGAATGTTCTTGCTTGACTGGCCGATAGGCTTATGCTTTCTTCGACACTCAGCCTGAGTGTTGGGACAACTACTTCGCTTTGCGATGGCGACACCTCGCGAGAATTTCCCCTCGACGCAAGCGCAAGCGACTGCGGCACCAACGACTGCAACTCGACCTTGACGGCTTCATCAACAAATGGGACCTGTGCATCGTTCATCAATCTATTCACCGCATCCACTGCTCGGACCGCCTTCTCCAGCTCGTGCAACGCGTGGATTGCCATCTCCTCCGCAACTCCACGCTGTGCCACCGTCATGACGCTCTTCAAAGCACCTTTTGGGTCCATGCCGTCACCAATTTCATCGCCATCATCTTCCCAGTTCCCCTCCAGCGTAGAAGTTACGGTTACACCTTCTCCGCTCTCTTCAACCGCGAACTCCGTTCCGCTCTCCATTAACTGTTCCCCTAGCTCCGTCACCGAGTCCAACACCTCCGTCTCGAATGCAAAGGATGACGACGGTTGAGGTTCGAAGGGTTGCAAGCTGTAGGTTCCGGGTTTGGGGTCGGAGGTGTTGGTCAACGTCCTTGGCCTGATCGAGCGACGCCGAGAACTCGATGAGGGGGAGACTGCTGGGTCGGTTTGCTGGACGTATTGATAGACAGTTATAGAGCTCTTAAGTGCTTGCAAGCTCCGCCCCTTTTGGCAAAGTCTGGGCAAGAGCACCTTCCCGACCAGCAACCATGCGTGATTGTATATCGCAAAAGTAGTTCATATTGCGGATCGTCAACTATTTGGAGGCGATTTTCGCCTGGTTTGACACAGACCGCGTTGATCCGTGAAAAGTCGTGGGCGATAAAGACTTGCTGTATCCTTCCGACCGCAAAGATCTCCTGTGCAGCTACTTGACGCGGATTGTTGGATCCTCAGCGGGGTCAATCCACGCCCATACCTGAGCGATACCGATCCTTTCCAGGGCGCGTTGTTCTCGTGCGTTTTTTCGACGATTGTTCCTCGCGTTGATCAATTGGGGCGGGAGAAGCCCGTTTAAAAGTCCTGCCATCCAGTTTCGCTCCCGTTGCGCAATCGCTCGAGTCCGGAAGATTCCTGGGATCACACGAGTGATCAAAAGTGCCAACAGCACATCCGTACGCAGACGACGACCCCTTCCCGTACTGCATTGCCTGAGCCACCCATTTTTCAACACGTTGTTGAATGACTCGAGATGGTTGCTGGTGTTGATGCCGTTTCCGAGTGGGATGTCGAGTTGCTGCGCAAGGTGGATCCGTCCGACTTCGGCCCATGCGAACCACAATCCCCCCTTCACCCACGTACGTCGTAAATATCCCAGATAGCTATGCGTACCTGCGGCGACCGCCGCAATCGCTCCGGGGAGACGAGCATCGTTCTTCATCGCCAGAAAAAGCGCAGTAGCCGCGTTCAAAGCATTCGACGCATCGTTGTATGTTGGAGCATTTAATATGACGCGCTCTTTGATGTCTGCTATCGCCTTCACCGTGTATCGATCGTTTGCTGCTTCACCTCGTAGTACCGGAGGATAACGCGATCGCTTCCCATTACCCCAGCTTTGTCGAAGGTGGTAACGACACTCAAGATCAGCGATCTGCTCAGGCAGAAGACGGTCCTTGGCGGAACGGAAAGGCTACAGCAAAATGTTAGATCTGTAATCGATCATTGTTGAACGAGATCGCGTCACTCACATGCCAGTCCGGGGGGTTGTAGTCGGACGGCTGCATCTCTGGCTGCGGGGGTGGGTTCATCGTTGGTAGATGGCGGATCGGAGGGCGGGGGAAGCGTTCGGGGTGAGAGGAATACAGGACAAAGTGTGATGTTCGGGATATGGTGGAAATGATGGACGGGAGATGTGGGATGGGAATGGGAGAACGCGTTGTTGTGATGTTTGTTTACTTTTTGAGGTCAAGCGGGTCTTCTGGACGGGATGTCCGACTATCAAATCCGAAGCGGGGCAAATGTCGCGATAAAAAGCACAGTCGGATTCAAAACTTCGAGACATCTACAGCCCAGCCTCTTTTCTCATTTACAGGATTATAGGGGGTTTCAATGCACATATTGAAAATCTGGAAAAGCGCTTTTCGTGTCACGTTGTGGAACGTTCTATCGATCGCTTTTGTTTCATTTCCGCGTGCTTTGTGCTCATCGAAGGGCGAGTTGTCATTAGTTGCTTTGAAAGCACTGCCGGAATTGTTGGAAAGCTTTGCTCGATTCTGAAGAGGGAGGATGTAGTGTGACTGATTACCTCATCAGTACTTGGTGCGCCCGAGCGCACCTCAGCGCACCGCAACGCACCGCACCACCACACAACCTCGCACACCCGGTGTGGTGTGGTGTTCAACACCGCAGCGCTCCACACCGCAACCTCCACCTGACTATTGACTTGAACCGTAGTTTCCCTTGGAAGAGTAGCTTTCCCTAACAACTCAAACACATATATAAAGAGCCCGATTCTGTTGCCACTGAATTGTAAACTAGAGATAGGACACGCAAATTAGTACGAGATAGTTGATACACCACCTTCAGTATTTCAGCCAAGGCTTAGCTACCCTTCGTCATCAATACTAGCTATCAACTAACCAGGCAATAGTCGCTAAGACAGGTGAGCATTACATAACCACTGCGTAGTTCCTGGAAAATAGACGTCAAGCCGCTATCGTCGTTAACCTCTGAGCTTTGGACTCGATAACCTCGTATCTTGCGATCGAGTCAGAGTCCACTCAAAGAAAGTGACTTGGCGCTTAACAGAGGAAGAGGGAGAAATGTGGAAGCAGGCATCGGACCTGTACAACAGGTCGGGCGCCGTGCTTTCGATCACCCATTGACCACCTCCAGCCACCAGGCTACCAGCTGCTTAGCTCATTACCGTTCCGTTCGCATAACACAGCCAGCTGCTGAGATGAATTGATTCGAGAGCAGATATCTGCTGCTGAACCAGACAGATTGTGTGATTTGACCATCATGCCTCGGACCAGCGAGAGACAAATTTTGCTCGACATACTCGATACCGTCATTCTGAGCTCGACGACACATGCGAATTCCCGGATCTTCATATATTTCGTTAAACAAGCGTTACGTCTGATTTTGGGCGATGATTGGGACCAGGCAGATGCTGAGTGGCAGGAGTTGGCAGATCTATGTGAGCTAGTTGTAATCTACGGGTCTCAACATAACATAGCAGCCTTGAAGCAGTATCGCGAGAGGATCGATGCCACACGTTACTGGCAATCCCGCAAATTCTGGCGAGGACTTAGAGAGCAGCGGGAAGTCGTGATAGGAAGGTTGTTCATGCAGAATGACCGGTTCTTCAAGCATATGGTACGCTCATCCGTCGTGGGATTGAACTGTGGAATGCAAGCATATATGCATGTTGCCGCTTCATTGATCAGGTCAGGATGGACCGCCACCGCTTCGAATTCGTTCTGGGCGAGATCTGGAACAATCCTGTCTTCTACAACGAGTCGAGCAAGAAACAAGAGCCAATAGAGTGGCAATTGATGGTCGGCTTGACCAGGCTAGGTCACAGTAGAAATGGATCAGCTATAATGTTCATGGCTAATACTTTCAGCATAGCCGGTATGTATCATGGGTTTTCGTGGTTGGTGTATAGTACCCTGCCACTGATTGATAGCATGGTGAAAATAGAGGGGACTGTCATGAACTGGACCCGCCGGGTCATATTCGCTTTGGTTGCTCTCCAGGACCAATATGTGAAGTGGCCGACCGAAGACGGAAAGAATCAAATGAAGACACGTATAGGACGTAGGTCGGCGTTTGGACATTGCATCGGCCTCGTTGACGGCAGTCAGTGCCCTTTGGCAAGCAGACTAGCGGTTCATAGTCACTGGGACTACTTCAATCGCAAACATCGTTACGCACTGAACCCGCTTATCGTATGTGATGACATGAATCGTATCACATTCTTCAGCATCGGTTGGGGAGGAGCTACTCACGACAAACGGGTGTACACAAACACGCCGGTAAGTATACTGTGCAGACTGTCATGACGTCTTAGAAACGGGTCGCATTGAACAGGGCTACCTCCGCTATCCTAGATTTTCCGTCATCCTCATGCGTTCTTCAGAACAATACTTGCTCGGTGACTCAGGCTACGTCGGGGTACCGTCAGACCACCTCATCCCTGCGTATGTGCTCAAACAAAATTCCACCATATCTCGAGCTAGGCGCAAACGTTTCAACAAAGAACTCGCCGCTGTGCGCGTAATCGTGGAGCACACCATAGGCATGCTGAAAAGCCGTTGGCAAAGTGTTAGGGAGTTACGCGGATTAATCTTAGGCGAGCGGACCTTCCACCAAATCCTCTACTGGGTGCGGGCGTGCGTCGTTCTACACGACATGCTCATTACACAGCCTTGGGATGATTTCTGGGAGGATGTCGATATGGTCGCACTTCGACGACAGTGGGAGGATGAAGCTCGCGAGGATAGGAAATGGGACGACGACAACGACTTTGCTCCGGGACGTAGGGGCAGAGCTCGAGGGCCCAGACATAGAAGGGACAAATTGGAAAGTCATTTCCACGCTGTAGACTACCAGCCCGCTTACCAATGAACGATGCTCGCCAACGCTAAAATACCGGAAAAAAAGAGCATGGAAAAGACAGACGGGAAAGCCGCCCGGCTACTCACCAGTGACTACCTCGCGACTAACCAGATTGCCGACGCGCAAAACACCGCCGCCAGCGGGAATCGACGCGCGAGGGGTATATCAATCTGAATATTGGTCTAAATCACGCGTTTCATGTTGCTTTCGTGAATTGTACACGCTATAGGACAGCTAGAGATGTGCGCATTGTAGATTTATGGCTGAAATCGATCGCGCTATCGATTCAGGTGATAAATATCTTTTACAACCGGGACCTAATGAAATACAAAATCGCTCGTAGACGCAAAAGTACGAAAGGCAAGGTGATGATACGGTCCGGAATCACACCGTTCACGGTGTCAGCACCACCTGAAGAAGGAAGCGGCGAAAAAACATCAAATCTGAGAAAGCTATTGTCAGTTTTCGTTGTCTTGGATCATTGCTGAGGCGAAGTCGAGCATATCGTCCTTGACAGTCTCCCAGTCAAGCCTACCAAAGGCGCTGCGACCTGCAGCATTTCTGTCACGCATCTTCTTGCACAGTACCAGGAAGTACTACCTTTGCTCCCCCTCCGCCTTCCTCGCCTTATGTAGGTCCTCTTGCAAAGCAGCCTTCTCCTCCCTCCTCGCCTTCGCTTCCTGCAATGCCAACTCCCTGTCCTTCACCGACAACTCCTTTTGTAGTAACTCCCTTTCCCGGTCCCTCATAGCTTGTTGTCTCAGCTCCTCCGCCTGTCTCTGCGTTTCAAGACGAACTTCCTTCTGCTTTTCGATATCAAGGCGCTCCCTCGCCACCTCCGCGGCTTGCCTGTGAATGCTGTCTAAAGACCTCATCAACGTCGCGTTTCCTCCCTCTACCACCTCTGACACAGAAGCAGCAGCCACCTTGCCCTTTCCGGGACCCCTTCGGCGTTTAGCCCCGTTTGCCTTGTGTGCCATCGGGACCTCATCGCCTGCCGAGTCCCCTTCCGAGGAAAGAGTGTGTAAAGCACCACGCCTCTTATTGTCCCCCCTTGCCAACTCCAGCGCTCTGCGGCTGTCTGTGGATCGGAGATGGGAGGGAGGTTGAGGTGTAGGATTAGCCAATGGGGTTGAATACACAGGAGAGCGCCTGCGACTGTCAGACCCCGTCGACTTATCAGGATCGCCCGTTAATGGTTGATAGAACGTAGACTGCGCCATCCTGTCATAGGTTGAGCTTCGAATGCCCTCGACAATTTCCAGCTCATCCTCCTCCTCACCGTTGGTAGAGCCAGAGGCGTTCCCCTGAGCACCAGACCGAAGGGATGATGCTCGACCGATGAGTACTTGAGCTGCTTGGTTGCGGTCCCCCATAGTGTTGGCACCGGTATGGTGAAGACCCAATGGATCCACTCGATGAGTCTTGGTAGAAAGAAGTACATGTTTGAGCGCTTCGTATTCTGGATTGCAGGCAATCATCTTATCTATACCCAGCCCAAGAGCTATGGGTGACGCCATGATTTAAGGGCAACAACGATACTACTAACTCTCGATGTTGAGCTCGGTATCACCTACTTCCATCCCAAAGCCGGTACTTCTCTGGTCATCAAAGCCTTCGAGCGCCGTTCTGATCCATTTGTCAATCTGTCAAGACAGTGTCTTGACGCGATAAGCTACACATACCGCGTCATTCAGCTCCGACAGCGATGCAACTTACCTGCTCTATCAGAGCCTTCGGAGTTCTCTCCTTACATCCTGATTGTTTAAGCATCGCGAGAATCTCCTCCATCAACACCAGCTTGCTGGACATGCGCTTCCCCAACAGCCTGTCCATATTCTCCTTCATTCCCAGCCATTCCATTATTAAATCTTTGGCGAAGGTATCACCGGTGCCATAGTCTTGCTCGTACCGTGAAGACGGCCCTTTCCTCCCCTGAGAGGAAGTTGCTTGCGTACCAGATACAGGCTCGGAGGAAGTACGAGGTGGTGTCATGACTGATGCCAGGGTAGCAATTCGCGATGACGATGGTATAGATTGCATAAGATTGGCAATAGAGGGCGTAGCGGGGCGAACTACCACCGAAGAGTTGCGCGACCAGTCCATTTGCATATTGCCTGCAAGGTTCGAATTGGGAGCTGGAAAGTTAACGTTTGCATACTGGGAGAACATTGTTTGGGCCAATGGAGGGCGGCTAATTTGGCCTGTGGCACCGACTGTGGCATTGGGAGAAGACATCGTAGACGAGAAATGATGATATGGCATTGCAGGCGTTGCGAAGAAGTGTGGCACCCCCCGGGATGTGCTGCAAGGGGGCGGTTGCGAAGCCGGATGAAACGCCGGTGGCACATTCTCGTTATTCTGCAAGTTGTTCTGGTTCATAGCTGATGATTGTTGTCGATAAGAAATGGTAGTAGAATATGTAAACTAGGTAGCATCAATACGATGGATATCGTCCAACATGAACTTGGAGTCTTGGACCATGAGGAATGGAGAAATGGGGACAGGTTCCCGTATACCAGCTGACGGGGTTGGCACCATAAGTACACCATCCCTGTATGACCAATGTAGAGTACATATGAGGATGCAAGCGGATTTGATTGCGTCTTCCGTGAGGTTTTCCCTGCTTTCCCTCGTCCTTGGACCGTTTTTCGTCCAGAAAACTTTCGAGCAGAATTGGGGAAAACTTTTTGCCAGATTTCTAAGCGACATGTTCTTGTGCTGATCTTACTTCCAATTTTGGGGAAAACTCGAATGGAATCTGCCAAATCTGCTAGAAATTTGCTGCATTGAAACCCCCTGTTTAGCTCAAAACTTCAAGCGAGCGAGGATAGCGAGGGTAAACCCAGCTTCTGACGTTTCTGACGTCATTCGCGGATCGATCGCGACTATGGCCACTTCCTGACTGCCTCTGTCCATTTATGACCTCCTCTTGTCCTGGGATCGCTCAGCATTTACTTGCCATCATTCTTCAATGCAATACATACGACAGCCATCTACAATCCGCTCCGTATCCAAGTTGCCCCTCCGAACAACCGTAATCCGCGCTCGCACAATGACTGGAACAGCAGGCAGTATGTCACTCCTTGTCACGCTGCGTTCTTGGACTGACTATCTTTGATTCGTAGCTGACAAGACGTCCAGGGATTTCCCGGACTCGGCTCCCGGTGGACTGTCCACATCCAACAACCCGGACGAGATCCCTGCTGATGCCAAGGCCCTCGAACCCGATGCGGGAGAAGAGGCCAAAAAGGTGAGTTGCCAGTTCCTTCATTATCCATGCTGTAATCTGATTGTCTTCATTTCTCCAATCGTAGAAGGAGGAAGCCGGTATGGACACCCTGCCAACAATCACGTAGATTGTGTCCGAGCTAGATCAGAACAAGCTTAGCAGGTCTCAGTGACAAAATGTGTCCTAGTGTAGCAGCTGCAACTAAAGCATTCCACCAATGTGTACCGCATGTAGCGAAAGAACAGTCGACAACCATATCAATATCAAGTGCCTATTATGAATGTTGCAATTGGGCTGCAAGTGATAGCCACCTGGCCTCGAGCAAAGAGCGAAACATGTAGGCAATCTACCTTGGCGCATCAGGCACGCGGTGTTCTTACTGAATCTACAACCTTGAAAGAGCGTCTCAGGACACCTCCAGTCCGTCCTCACGCATGTCTGATGCACGTCATCCGTCTCCCGCACCATCCCCTCTATCTACCTATCCCCCTCGTTCAAAACAGCCTACCAAGCACCCCACTCCACCGCATCACTTGCTAAACTTGATCTCCAAAGTCAAGGTAAACGGCAACGCCCGATCCGTGACATTCAACTGATCCCCTTCTTCCAGAATCTCGCCCACGCTCTTCTCCAGGTTTCCCTTGGTGGCTTCGTACAGCTGCTTCGGAGCTTGGAAGAATACTGGGCCGTTGGGACCGGAGAGGGAGGGTTTCTTGATTTGCCTGGAGGAATACGAAACGAAGCGTCAGCGAAAATGAAACAGAAGGAATGACAACACCCACATGTCTTGGCGTTCCGTAAGCATCTCAATCAATCGCTCCAGCTTGGTTTCCCTCTCGACTTCAAACTCTATCGACTCTCCTCCGCAAACTGGGCACTCGGGTCGTTTCTCGTGCTCGAACGTGAATGTGTAGAGCGAGTCGTTGCCGGTATACTACGGTTAGAGAAGGTCAGCGCCGTGTGAAGGTTGGGTAAGGCGAGCGTACCATCATGTAGTTGTCAAGGTAAGGGTTGGACGTCGTTGCGATCTTGAAAGCCTCGTTACAGCACGACGCTGCGAGGGAGCGACACGAATAAGTACCTCAACATCGTGGACGGGATAGGAACCCACCGGCGATGATGGCATTCGTTGAAGCAATGGCAGGGATGATATTCTTCACGACTCCCTGCGTCAAAGCCCAGGTAACTCCCTCGATGTTAAACTCCTTTGCGCGGCCCGAAGCCTTTTTGTACAGCCATTCAATGTGATCCGGATCATCGTTGTCGAGTTTCTTGTCTACAGGTGGAAGATTAGATTATCGCTTTCACGCGCAGATGACCAGCGGACAGACCTTTGAATTCCTTTGGCCACTCGAGGACGCTCGCCCATTCGATACAGTGTTCCGGCATTCGAGGTGTGTTGGCGATAGTACAGATCGGATACGTCGTCGGCGGCGTCAACATATCAATCTACCAAACTCCATCAGCGACGCCACCCAGTCGGGACAACAAACTCACTGAACACTCGTAGCAACTCGTAATAGTCGGAAGAATCACCCTCGCCTGCCCCTTGAACCCCTCTGTTCCACCATCAATCAACGGTTTCATCGTATCCGCATCCTCTGGATCCACCATCTGCACCAACGTCGCATTGATCCATCGCCGTGCCTCGATCGAGTCCAAACCACAGACGACGAGTTGGAACTGCGAGTAGTAGGTTTCGCCGTGGTCTTGGATTTTGCCGTGGTACGGGGTGACTTTGACGCCCGGGACGCGGTTCATGATGAATGCGGCGGCAACGACGGCTTTGGATTTGCCGACGTCGGATTCTCTGCGGGGACGTCAGCGAGCGGTTGATTGATGGGAGAGAGGGACGTACCGGAAGAGGAACTGTCGGTTAAGGTTGGAGATATCGATGGTGTCCATGTCGATGACGTGAATATCGTTGAATCCCACTGGAGGGCGAGGTCAGAAATCGGGTGTAGGGAATCGCAGGGACGTACTGAGAGCTAGGTTCTGCAGAATCTCACATCCCAAACCACCAGCGCCGATGACGAGAATCTTGCAGCTCTGCCGAAGGAACTGCTTTGCCTACAGAGAGATCGTGCTCAGCACCCATCCTCCCCTTCAGACTCCCCTACCCACCACATCCCCGCCCTGAAACGCCTCATCCGTAAACGGTCCCGGAGCATCCAACACCCTATCGACATCGACATACTTGACTTCCGGAGCGAGCTTGGTGTACGTGGTTCTGTTGTATGCGCGGAGGGCGACCTCTTCCGGAGTGATGGTGCTGTCCGGCATGAGCATTGGGGCGATGATGGAGCGGCCTGGCATTGTTGATGGCAGAGGGAGTAGGGAATATAGTATAGTATCCAGTACAGCGGAGAAGAAGAGGAAGAAGCTGGTATAATACTGAGTTTGATGAGTCAGCACGCGTTCACCTAATTAATCTCCGAATCCTTACCTCGTCCTATAATCCTGCAACTGTCTACACTCAACTACCATGCCGCCCTACAACCTCAATATCCTCTTCCTAGGCTCGGACCACTTTTCCATCGGCACCCTCCAACCGCTGCTCGCCGCCACTGGTCTATGGTCTTCCCTACGCGTGGTGACTGCAGGCGAGAAGGATGTCGGTCGAGGTGGGAAAGGAAGACTGAGGATCGCTCGTGAGTGACGGACGAGGTATCGAGGAGCGACAATTTGACCTGTATAAGGTAGCTCCGTTGCATAATTTCGCTTTGCAGAGGGGACTAGAGGTGCTCAGCACCCCAAGTCAGGGAATCCAGGACTGGCAAGTTCGTACCGCTGCCTTCATGTCCTTTTCTACACCTAACACACCTCGCACAGCCACCGGAAACGTTCACATCACCCAAAGCCACAAACATAATCATCACCTCCTCATTCGGCCACATCCTCCCCACCCGACTCCTACGCGACCACTTTCCATCCTCACAAACCCGCCTCAACGTCCACCCTTCCGTCCTCCCGCAGTACCGCGGCGCCGCACCGATCCAATGGGCCATCACGAGGAGGGACGCATCTACCGGCGTCAGCGTGCAAAGTCTTGCGATGGGTGGAGGAAAGAACGTGGACAAGGGGGAATTGTGGGCCGTGCAGGATGGGATCGTGAGTGAGACGCCTCGTTCGTGAAGCACTTCTCACCAGTCGACGGACGTTCAGCCGATAGACAAGAGTGATACATACACGACACTGTTGCCTCGTCTCGCAAGCATAGGCGGCGACCTACTCCTCAAAACTCTACACGAAATCCAAACAGGAACCGTACGTCGCCTCCATCGCTCCCCGAACCGCGCTGACCTACCCTCAAAGGCAACCTCCAGACCACAAGACACACCGCTAGACCCGTCCGGCTCACCCATCAAGCTCTTCCGAGCACCAAAGATCACACATGAAGTCGTCCACGTTAATTTCAAGATACAAACGGCCGAACGGATCGAAGCCATGTTCCGCGGAATGGCCCATCAGGTACGTTCCGGATCTGAGCTTAAGGTGTGAGGTTACTGATGGTGTTTGGCGAATAGCACGCTCTTTGGACGACGCCCTCCGATTCTCAGCAGTTGCGGCTGCTGGATGTTCGTCTGTGCGACATGTCCGATACAGACACGCTGCCCGATGCAGCCGAGCCGGGCCTTGCGGTCTTTCAGAAATCGTTTTGCGACCGTGATAACGGCTCCGTCGTGCGCACCGGACGACTATTAGTTCGCTGTGCGCCAGGCGGGGGATGGATAGACGTGAGGCGGGTGCAGCAGGCCGGGAAGAGGGAGATGAATGTCGTGGACTGGTGGAATGGGTTGAAGATCGGAAAGGGGGATCAAGTCGTCTTAGGGAGATGAGCCGCGTAACATCACCTAGCCACTATAATGCATCAGATAACAAATACAACCACCCCACTCCCGCTAGTTGTACTGCGCATACAACGACGTCGAACTAAACTTGGATTGACCCTTGATAATCTTTTCAATCCCGTTCAAAAAGTCCTTTTCCGTCGCGACGCGCCTCCTATCTCGAATAGCAAACATTCCGGCTTCAGTGCAACATGCTCGGATTTCCGCGGGGGTCGCGTTCGGGCAGAGACGGGCGAGGAGGCCCCATCGGATGTCTCGTTCGGCGTTCATACTGAAGAAGGGGTTAGTTTGGGTAAGAGCATACGTGACCCGCGGGGCGTACCTTCGAGCGTAAATCTTGAAAATCTGTTCACGGCCTGGCAGATCTGGTAGACCGAACTCAATCTTACGGTCGATACGTCCCGGTCGAAGCAACGCCGGGTCCAAAGTATCCGGTCTGTTGGTGGCCATGATGACTCTGCGCGACGGGATTAGCCTCAGTGCGGAAAGCGCGACCGAGGAACGTACTTGATGTTGCCTCGACTGTCGAACCCATCTAGCTGAACAATCAACTCCAACATCGTTCGCTGGACTTCATTATCCCCACCCGCTCCGTCGTCGAATCGCGCTCCACCCTGTATCACGAATCAGCAAACGAACCAAGGCGGCAACCAACACAAGCTTACAAAGGAATCAACTTCATCGAAAAAGATGATACAAGCCTTCTTGCTCCTGGCCATTTCCTAACGAGACGATCAGCACACACCGCACACGTTTCCCGCGCAGGGTACTCACAAACAACGACCTGACCATCCGCGCACCCTCGCCCACATACTTTTGCACCAACTCGGACCCAATCACACGGATAAAGGTAGCTTCCGTCCGGTTGGCGACCGCTCGTGCGCACAAGGTCTTCCCGGTTCCGGGTGGGCCTACAGGCGAGTACAGGTTAGTGCGTGTTATGCTAAAGGGACAAGGAGCGTACCGTATAACATCACACCCTTCGGGGGATCAATACCAAGTTCGACGAAACGTTCCGGCTACGACGTTCCAATCAGCATCGCGGCATACGCCAAGCACCAACCGAACTCACATTCAACAACGGCATCTCTACCACCTCTCGCAACTTGTCGATCTGTTCCTTGCACCCTCCAATATCATCGTACGTCACATCCGGCTTCTCTTCGACTTGCATCATTGTGACCGAAGGGTCGATCTTGGGCGGGAGGGGCATCTTGATTTTGTAGTTTGTGCGGTCGACGCTGAGGGTAGGCGGAGAGGGTGAGCGAGGAAGGGAGAGAGAAGGGAAAGGGCTTACCCGACTCGCATTCCCTCTGTGTTTCAGAAAAGGTAAGTAACGTTCATTTGCCCGAAGAGAAACCTCGCACCTTCAACATCCGTCGGCGCAACATTCTCATCCAACCCAACGACATACTTTGCATGTTGTCGGATATTGATAACATACTTGTCCCCCTCTGGATTCCCCCCACCACCACCATCCTGCGGATTCGTCGCCGACGCCGCCGGCACCGGCACCGGATTCGCCGCCCTTCCCCCCGGCCCAGCCCTCGTCTCCCCCGCCTTTATAATCGTTGAACATCTCGCAACATTCAACGTATGTTCCCCCAACCGCTGCTTATCTGCCTGCAAATCCCACAGATTCGGCGGCGCGAGCCCCGTATCCGATTCCTTCACCCCGAGCTTCTCATCGATCCGTTTCTGGATATCCTTTAGTTCCTGATCAATCTTTTTCAGGGCGAGAGAGTAGGGACCTTGGCCGTATGTCTTGAGGATTTGGATGTCTTGGTCGTCGAGTGCGATGATCTTTTCTTCCTCCTTTTCATCGACCTTTTTGCTGAACTTTTCCCAGTCTTCGTTAGGAGCCATGGTGTGAGGTGTTGGGTAGAATTGAGGGACCGACAAGGGGTAGATGAGATAGATGGGAACAGAGAGTAGAGCTGAACAGAGGTATAGAAGAGCCCCCTTACGACTGATTCATCATCTACAGTCTACAGCTTACGCGTTGGTGCGCCCGATCCGCTTACCTAATCCGCCAGTGTGAGAACCGACGGCGATGATGTCGTCACTGCAGATAGTGCAGATAGTGGTATAGGAAGACGGGATGATGGGTATACTGCTGCTGCTGTACTCTAAGCCATATCCCCCCATCAACCCGCTCTACCCACCCATCCCACTCCCACCATGGCCGGAGCAATGCAGAACGCGAAACGCGACCTCCCAAAGGTCCGCGACGAAGACAGGGAAGGACAGTTCGGCAGTGTGTTTGGCGTTTCAGGGCCCGTCGTCATTGCCGAGAACATGCGAGGCGCGAGCATGTACGAGTTGGTGAGTCGGGGCACACTTCTTGGTCGTGTCGTCGTGCTGATCCGTTCCGTGGTAGGTCCGGGTAGGACACGATGAGCTCGTGGGAGGTAAGCCGTTCATTCGTTCCCGATCGTGTGGCGTCTGACCTCCTCCCTGGGAACGCAGAGGTCATCAGGATCAACGCAGACAAGGCGACCATCCAGGTCTACGAAGAAACGTCAGGCGTAACCATCGGTGATCCGGTATTGAGAACCGGTAAACCGCTTTCCGTCGAGTTGGGACCTGGTGAGTCCGATTCATGTGTGTTAAGGCGGTGGTGCTGATCCTATGCGCAGGTCTGATGGGAAACATCTACGAGTAAGTACGGCGACCGCGCGGCTGAACAAGTGCTGATTCATCCCGAGTAGTGGTATCCAGCGGCCTCTAAAGGCAATCCAGGAAAAGTCGCAAAGCATCTACATACCTCGTGCGTCCCTTTCACGTTCCCCAAACTCCGCTAACGCCCTTCTGCAGGTGGAATCAACACCGAAGCCCTCAACCGAGATATCAAATGGGACTTTAACCCCGCAACCTACAAAGTCGGCGACCACATCGTCGGCGGCGACGTCTTTGGCACAGTGTACGAAAACTCGCTCGTCGACAACCACAAGATCATGCTCGGTCCGCGCGCGATGGGAACAATCACGCACCTCGCCGAAAAGGGGAGTTACACCGTGGATGATATCGTGTGCGAGGTAGAGTTTGAGGGAAAGACGACAAAGCATTCGATGATGCAAATGTGGCCTGTGCGAGCGCCTCGACCCGTCGCAGATCGATTGGAAGCAGACATGCCGTTGTTCACCGGGCAACGGATCCTCGATTCCCTATACCCCTGTGTCCAAGGCGGAACGACCGCCATCCCGGGCGCATTCGGATGCGGAAAGACCGTCATTTCCCAGGCCTTGTCGAAATTCTCAAACTCGGACATTATCATCTACGTCGGATGCGGTGAACGGGGCAATGAGATGGCAGAAGTCTTGATGGATTTCCCAGAACTCACGCTCGAGCGAGACGGAAGAGAGGAACCAATCATGAAGCGAACGACCCTGGTCGCAAACACTTCCAACATGCCCGTCGCCGCACGAGAAGCATCAATCTACACCGGTATCACCCTCTCGGAATATTTCCGTGACCAAGGCCAAAACGTATCCATGATGGCGGACTCCACATCCCGATGGGCCGAAGCCCTACGAGAAATCTCGGGTCGTCTAGCAGAAATGCCAGCAGACTCAGGCTACCCGGCCTACCTCGGTGCCAAACTCGCCGGATTCTACGAACGAGCCGGAAAAGTCACCTGTCTCGGAAACCCGCAACGTAACGGAACCGTCTCCATCGTCGGCGCTGTTTCCCCTCCAGGAGGCGATTTCTCAGACCCAGTCACAACCGCAACCCTCGGTATCGTCCAAGTCTTCTGGGGCCTCTCGAAAAAACTCGCACAGAGGAAACATTTCCCAAGTGTCGATTGGAACGTTTCCTACTCGAAATACCTCAAGGTCCTGGAATCATACTATGAAAAGTCTTACCCCGGCTTCAACGACGATCGATCGACTTTGCGTGAAATCCTGCAGACGGAGAATTCGTTGAGTGAGATTGTGCAGTTGGTAGGAAAGAGTGCGTTGGGTGAAAATGACAAGGTGACGTTGGATGTTGCGCAGATGGTCAAGGTGTGTTGGGTTCTTTCTGGTTGTGCGGCTCGTGCTGATTTAGTCTCGTGTAGGACGACTTTTTGGCGCAGAACGGTATCAGTAAATGGGACCGGTGAGTACGGCCACAGTGGCGCAGCGAGCTGTAACTAACCTCGGTGGATGTAGAATGTGTCCCATGTACAAGACGGTTCTGATGGCCCAGTCATGTGAGTCCAGAGCATATCGTCAGTGTGCGATCGCTGATTCCTGTCCCGCAGACTCTCTCTACCACCACCTCGCGCAAAAGGCCGTCGAGAGCGGATTGACATACAACAAGGTTCGTCTGGTGTGCGTGCGATTGACTGCGTTCTGACATCTCCCCCCAGATCCGGGATGGTACGAGCGACATCCTCTACCGATTGAACCAGCAAAAGTTCGAGGTAAGCCCCACACACCTCTCTCACGCCCGGTCTGTGCTCATCTGTCGCGCAATCTAGGACCCCGACCAGGGAGAGGAAGATATCACCACAAAGATCAAGCAGCTCCATTCCGACATGGAAGAAACTTTCCGAAACCTCACCGACTAGGTGTAGCTCCATACCCTTTCGTTGTGGCAAGACAGATATGCATTAGACCTTGTATAGTTTCTAGAGAATGCGCTTGTAGATACGACAGACTTGTTCGAAGCGAGTCAGTCGCTTCTGTATTGGTCGCTTTGGCTGGGACGCTTGCGCATGACGGTAATAATTCGGCCAGTGTCCATTCTGTTGGAGGACTTCTTGCAGCCTCACCTTCTTACCTCGTTGTACTGCGGTTACCTTGCAGAGGCCGGTTGGTCTGTCTACTTGTCCGTGTTGGCCAAGATGTTTGTACAACAAGATTTGGTACACACGTCGAATTTTGCATAGGAAGATAACGCATCGCCTCGCCCCGGGCGGAACAGCTGGCGGAACAAACCGCCACATAGCCTCATACAACCAGACTTTTCGCGTCCGCGGAACCCATACAGATACGGATACAGGCCTATACATGACTTGGATTTGCCTGCCTGGGATGGACAACAAGGCAGTTCATGAGTGCAAGGTGATTCCGTGCTTACGAGAAATGGCAAGGCGGCTGGCTAGTCTCGCGGTGGTTCCGATAGCCCAAGCCAAACCATGCGAACCTGTCCTGGGCAGAATATACAGTGTCCGATTTCGATATATGCGCTAGGGATCTCGACGTCGTCTGTCTCTTGCAAGTCCCCTCCGCACTGGCTGCATCTCAGCGTCTACATCCACAACAATGGATCCCATCCCCGCCCCGATCCCCATCTCGGATCCCTACTTTGACCTCAACCCTATCCACTTTTCCGTCACCACCGCGACCACCTCGGCTCAACAATGGTTCGACCGGGGACTAACCCTATGCTACGGCTTCAACCACGAAGAAGCGCTCGTCTGCTTCCATCAATGCCTCGCTCATGATCCGCAATGCTTGATGGCGTTCTGGGGGATCGCCTACTCGCTCGGAGCGAATTACAACAAGGCGTGGGAGCTCTTTCAGCCGGGCGAGGTCGATTCGGCTTTACCAAAGATCAAGGCCGCGCTCGATCAGATCGACCTGCTCAACGCCCAGGGCATCCAGGGGAACGAGTTGGAGACCGCCTTGGCTCGAACTTTGAGAGCGAGACTGCCGGATGACTTGACGACGCGGGATTATCAGGCATGGAACGCAGCTTACGCCTCGGCCATGAAGGACGTATACGACAGCTTTCCGGACAACATCGACGTCGCCGCGTTTTACGCCGAGGCTATGATGATCCTGACTCCTTGGCGACTATGGGACCTGCAGACCGGCAATCCAGCACCCGGATCACGGGCGCTCGAGATTCAAACCGTTCTCGAATCCGCCATGAAGCGTTTCCCTGCGGCCGATCGGCACCCCGGCATCCTTCATTTCTATATCCACCTCACCGAGATGTCTTCTTCTCCGGAAAAGGCCTTGCCCGCGGCCAACGCACTGTTCAACCTCGTCCCCGACGCTGGACACCTTCAGCATATGCCATCCCACATCTACTTTTTGGTAGGGGATTACCAACGTGCGATCTATGCCAACATGCTGGCCGTTTCCGAGGACGAGAAATACGTCAAGAAACGAGGAGGTGGCGGCTTCTACCTCATCTATCGTCTACACAATATGGAGTTTATCGTCTACAGCGCCATGTTTGCGGGCCAGTACGAGTTGGCGCTGCGTTTCGCGGAAATAACGGAACGAAATGTGCCGGAAAGTTTGCTGGAATCCCTTGGACACTTTATCGAAGCAACGTATGCTATCCGGATTCAGGTGTACGTCCGATTCGGTCGATGGCAAGAAATCAAGGCATTGGATCTACCTCGCAAACCATCCCTCTTCCCAGTCACGACCGCTTTTACCCACTGGGCAAAAGCCATCGCCCATTCGGCCACTCGTAATGTCGCCGCTGCCGAACAAGAACGTTCCCTCTACCTCTCGGCGTGCGACAAGGTCCCGGCGACAAGCCTCGTGTTTCCCAATTCCGCGAGCAACGTCCTAGCCGTTGGCACCGCTTTCCTCGATGGGGAACTCGAGTACCGAAAGGGAAACTTTGACGTGGCATTCAAACACCTCGAAGAATCCATCCGGCGCTATGACAACTTGATTTACTGTGAACCATGGTCATGGCTCACGCCCGTCCGACATGCCTATGCCGCGCTGATGTTGGAACAAGGTCACGCCGAGCGCGCGCTCGACATGTACTTTGATGATCTGGGATTCAACAACACCCTCGCTCGTGCTCATCAACATCCGAACAACGTCTGGGCCTTGACCGGTGCATACGAATGTCTTTTGAAGCTGGGCAGGGAAGGGGAAGCCAAGATTATCAGGCCGTTGTTACGTACGGCTGTGGCCACGGCCGATGTGGACATCAAGGTATCGTGTTTTTGCAGGATTGACGATTTGGGACAAGGCAAGGATCTCGTGGAGCAGGGTGAGGAGAGAATTCTTGCCGGCGAGAAGAATGTGATTGGGACGGGCAAGACTTGCTGTGCGCCGGGACAAGCATAGGTGACGATTATCATGACGGTACGTATGAGCTGGCCTCGCATCGAACAGGCTACACTGAATAATTACGACCTGCGGTCATAGGACATCAGACCAAGTCCTGTGCATGTCGAGTCATTCTTGCGCGTTTTCTGGAGGCTTCCTCGTCGCAGCTAAACTAGTCGCAGAGCAATGTCGATGAGGAATCCACGCTACAGATAATATTGTACGTTTATACTCCGAGCGACAGCCAAGGTAATACATCCTCGTGCGCGAACGTAATATCATAATATCATATCGTTGGTTGGCGCAGCAAGGTGCTGGAGAACGTAACATCGGTGATACCCCTCCGCCGTGAACGTTCCTTTGATAAATCAGGGACACGAAGCCCAAACGATTCGGCTTTCGGGCGGTGAGTTGGTCCATGTGAGCGATTGATTGCGACCTGTGAAGGTAATCGTGCGCGCAGTCATGGTGCACGCCACGCCGAAGGCTGCTCGTGCGACGACGATGATCATTATTGAGTATCATAGAATAGCCTGTGATCTGCGGAGTCTCGACAGCTGTCTCGCCCTGCAAGCTGACCTGCATAACTAAGCCCCTGCGCAGCAACTACAATGCATGCAAAGCTATTCAGTCGCACTACGTTGAGAGTGACTGCCAAGAAACGAAGTCCGCGAGTCACCAACGGTACCAAGGCCCGCTCAGAACTGCTACTCATCGTCAATCAAGTCGCCCGCAAACTGCCAGTGGTCTGAATACAGATCTCGTCTTGTCCCAACCGTTCTGCAAGCTGTCGGATCGCTTCTGCGCGCTGGATTCGATCCATACCTCGAGTCATCGATCGCAAGTGGTCCACAACCAGTCCGCCTACGCCGGTCTCCCTCAAAGTCGCACTCGCCCTCTCAATTGCTAATGCTTCATGTTCCGGCGTGTTGAGGCTACCCATATCAAGCAAATACTTTTGCGAGACCTACGAGTTCTTGTTCAGCTTGAACAGCGCTTTCTGTAGTAAGCCTGTTTGTGTGAAGCAAAAAATCGGCCCTTCCTTGAATCTGACGCGAAAAGAATCGTGCGACAAGAAGTGATGATCAGTCTGATATCAAAAGCTTGTCACGGAAGACCACAAAGAGATACCTTCAACCGCACGCAGATTCCGATCTTCATGCTCACTAACGTAAAACTCTGCGAGCGACTGAACATACCGCTTTTCAAATGATCCGATATGCTCTTGAGGGATCGTCATGATAAAGCGATGTTCACGATAGTGACCGAACAGCCTGGGGAGCGCGAACGTCTTTCATACATACCCTTCGTGGACGCATAAGAACCTCGGAAAACAGATCATCGGGGATACCTCTTCGTCCGAAACGTTCCTTTCATCAATCGGGCACACGAAGCTCCGACCAATTCGGCTTTCGGGGCAGTGTGTTGTTCCATGAGCGATTGATAGATATGGGTATGATACAGTGTTGAGGATTCTTCTATCCCATTTCGGCGCCCGGCCCCCCTCCCCCCGGCTCCCACTTTCGTGCTATCCCCCTCCCCCCAGTTCCTCTCGCGCCCTTTTCAGCCTTTCATACCATCCGTGACGTCCGCTGGTAATCCACATTGGTACACGTCGAGGTCGTTACAAGAGAGTAGCGTCCAACCCTCCCGCACCCGCACCCGCACCACCCATAGCAGATCGTTCTCTCGTAACCCTCGCGACGTAAGATTTCGAGACTTGATCAAAGGCTGCCATGTAGAGGTTTAGGCATCGGGAGAGACATGCCTGGCGTGGTAACGTAGCGACGAGGGTGAGCATGATGTGCGATGACGAGCGGGGCGAAAGGGTTGAGATGAAGGGAAGCGGTTGGGAGGGGATGATGGGACGAAGGATGGGCTCACCTCCTCGGAAGTGCCGAGCGATGTAGACGGTCGAGTGACACACTTCTTGAAACACTGGGAATAGGTAAAAACCGTTGATTTGAGATCGTTGAGAGAATCGAGGTAGATTGGTGGGAGGTGAGTAAACGGAGGTCAGGGTTAACAGAGAGTGGTGCTTACGTTGTCGTTGATTTTCTGTGTACATTTGACCAGGAAGATTAGCATGTGAGCGAGGGAAGTGGTATTGAGTTGATCCGTGAGCCGATGTACTGGTCCATCGCGCATGAAGCAAGGCAGCGACGGACGCTCGGGAACCGTAACCGAGAACGTGCTCCGTATCGCCTCGCCTCGCTTCTCGATCGCGCGGCTTGCAAACACCCATCACGGCCTCACGGCCCATCCCACCACCAACCCTCCCGCCCTCCCGCCCTCCCGCGGCGATCCAATCCCCAACCTTGGACCGGAAAACTACTCACGTTAATCAAAGTCTGCGCATTCGCAACGGCCAACTCCTGCGAGATCCGCTGCTTCATCTCCTCCTTCCTCGCCTGCATATCCGAGGGGGCGGACGTGGGGTTTGATGCGCCGGAGAAAAAGGACATGGTGGATGGTGGATGGTGGTGTACGGTGATGGACCTGCTTCTGGCCTCGTTCAGAATTGGGTGATGACACTTGGCCCTTTTGGGAGGACCTGGCGTATTTGCTTCCGCGTGCAATCGATCAATTATTCTGGGTCACGTGCACACTGGATTTTGTGGGAGTGAGGCCAGAACGCATAGGCGGGTTGACTGGTTGAAGAGAAGCGGCAACATGGTATCCCGTATCAGCTCTTCAACAACAACACCATCACTCTCACCATGGCCAACAAGAAATCAACCTCCGCCGTCGCCGCCGCCAAGGCTAAAACAGTCGACAAGATCGAACCCGTCGCCTTCCCGGCCTCGTTCAAGGTCGACCAAGCACGAAAGGCCGTCAATGCGCTGCTCGCCCATCACATCAAGGAAAAGGAGAGGATCTCGGAGACGCAGTTGATGGCAAAGGATGAGCATGTCTGGTTGATCGTCAACACAAAGCAGATGCCAACCAAGAAGAGCTCGAAGCCGGTTCGAGTGTGAGTATCTCGCGGATGGTCGTCCCGATTCGTGTACTAACGTCCCACCCCAGACCCCTGCCCCACCCCGCTCTCCCGCCTCCCCCAAAGTCCTCTGTCTGTCTGTTCGTAAAGAACCCGCAGAGGGAATACAAGGACCTTTTGGCAGCCCACAACATCAAGTTTGTCGATCGGGTCGTCGGTATGGAAAAGCTCCGCGGAAAGCACAAGCCGTACGAGGCACGTCGGGCGTTGATGAAGGCGCACGATATCTTTTTGTGTGATGCCAAGATTATGCCGTCCATGCCAAAGCTATTGGGCAAGATTTTTTTTGATGCTAAAAAGTGAGTGCCGTCGTGGCGCAGCGTGATTCTGTTACTGATTCGCCTGCGCGTAGACAACCGATCCCCGTGACGTTGGCGAGAAAAGACTTGAAGGCCGAGTTGGGTCGAGCCATCTCGTCGACCTTTTTCCACGAGAGTTTGGGTACATGCACGTAGGTATCACTCGTTGTCAACGTACCCAACATTGTCTAATCTCTCCCCTCAGATCCGTCCGCATAGCCACTGCATCGCGTGAAGACCCCGAGGACGCCCACACCTCGGACCAAGTGATGGAAAACCTCGTCGCCGCGCTTCCCGCCGTCATCTCCCGAATCTCCGGCCAATGGGAAAACATCAAATCCATCGGTATCAAGACCTCTGCAAGTGTCATGCTCCCCATCTGGACTTCCGACATCAACTCCCTGCACACCGTAGCCGATGAAAAGGTGATGAGCAGGGCTGAAAAGGCTGTCAAGCGTGGATTGACGGATGATGATAGCGATGATAGCGTGATGCACAACGACAGCGACGAGGAAGCCAAGCCAAAATCGAAAAAGCAGAAAAAGACAGCCGCACCCGCCGCCGCTCCCGCCGCTGCACTTGCATCAAAGCAAGCCACAACGACAACCACCCCATCGAAAAAGGCAGCAAAGGCTGCATCCCCAGCAAAGCCCAAGTCTCCAGCATCCACAAAGACAAAGGCCTCGGTCGTCGATATCCCTCTCCCGCCCGCACCGGCAGCCGGAAAGGAGCCGAAAAAGGTGATGGCTGGAAAACCGAAAGCCGCCGCTGCCGTGGCGGCCAAGAAAAAGGTGCCTGCTGCGTCTTCGGCTGCTTCCAAGGTGAAGCAGAGCGTTGTCGGTAAGAAGAAGGTTGCGGGTAAGAAGTAAGCCGTCGTAGTAGCATAGACCGGTGTCTGCGGGTGGATGTTGTATCATTACTGTCCGTGGTGGTGTATTATCGTTGTTTGGTGTTTATGCTCGAGCAAGCCAGTCCTGGGGCAAGTACCGATGGTGTTGCAGAGACGTTTCCTCCGGATGCGCTCGAAGCGCCCGCCGTGTCGAGCCGGAAGGTGAGAGTGCAACCACTAGCCATGCTGCACCACGCCATCAGGCAATTCGGAGAGGCAGTTTAGCTTGGAACAGTACGAAGACCAAGTGGTTGCACCAGTATATATCCTTTCCCGCCTAACTCAAAGTTGAGCGAACTTTGGCCTGGAGGCATATCGAGAACAGCCCTATGTGATCACAGTTACAGAGCCGGTTACCGCGTAGGGAAAGGTGATAGCCGCTTAACTGATCAGCATTGGAGTTCCAGTGTCGTGCAGATAACGCTCTACGGCGTCGCAAATATTCCTTCAGCAGGCACGCCGCATCCCGATTCACCAGGATGCAATGGATACCACTGCATTCCTACTGCTCATGAGCGTGGCCAGACCAAGTTGTCAGTTTCTGTGCAGTTGCTGTCCCTCGGTCTAGCACGTCTATCGCCCGGGCTGATGCTAGCCACTCCCTCGCTCGAATTGTAATTGACTGCGATTGTGCTTCTGAAGTTTCCCAGAAGGCTCAACGGAAGGCGCCGTATTCCGCGTGTACGCTGTAGAATTTCCAGCATCATGTTTCATTCACCTCGAGTGTACAGCCACTTTCACGCGACGGACACCACCCCACGCTTACACATTCAACGTGGCCTGCTTTGAATTCTTGATCCCCTCCTCAAAAGGCGCCAACGCAGGCCTGACCCACTCCCTAACAAACGAATCCACCTGCTCCGGCGCCCTCCCGACAAACGTCGTCGGATCCAACAAGGATTCCAACTCGGCCCAAATGGGCTGGAAATAGTTGTCCGCCTTCACACGTTGGATCAGGTCGTTTTCACCGCCTTGTTCCTTGACGACCGCGCCCGCCTCGTGGGACAAGACCCGGATCTTTTCATGGCATTCCTGACGATCCCCACCGTGTTTGACGATAGCCATGATGATGTTCTCGGTCGCCATGAACGGAAGTTCTTGAGAGATTCGACGGGCGATGACTTTGGGGTAGACGACCATGCCTTCGGAGATGTTTTGGAGGATGGTGAGGAGGATATCGGCGGTCAAGAAGGCTTCGGGGAGGGTGACTCGTCGGTTGGCGCTGTCGAGGGACGAGGGAGGTCAGCAAGGGATTTGACGGGGGAACGCAGGATACGCACCTGTCATCCAAAGTCCTTTCGAGCCATTGGACGCTGCTGGTCATCAGTGCGTTTTGCTGCAAGACCATCAAGTGTCGAGCCAAAGAGCACGCTCGTTCACATCGCATTGGGTTCCTCTGTGGAACCGCATCGTCGTCAGCCTCGAATCAGCGTTCAAAGCCTACAACGCACCTTGTAAGCCATCGCAGAGCTCCCAATCTGATCCTTTTCAAACGGCTCCTCAATCTCCTTCAAATTGGCCAACAACCTGATATCCGTACAAATCTTGTGGACAGTCGCCCCAAAGCTCGCCAACGGTCCCAGAACATCCGCATCAATCTTTCGCGAATATGTTTGTCCGGTAACGGGGTACGCATACGGGAACCCAAGGATCTCGGTCACTCGTTTGTCGAGGGCTTCAACCTTGTCATGATCCCCATCAAACAAGGCGAGGAAACTCGCTTGGGTGCCGGTTGTACCCTTTACACCCCGGAAACCGAGATCATCCCGCGCACGTTGTATGTTTCGCAAGTCCCACAAGAGTTCCTGGATCCACAGTGTCGCACGTTTACCGACGGTTGTGAGTTGAGCGGGTTGGAAATGCGTGAATCCGAGGGTCGGCAAGGCACGGTATGTTTCCGCAAACGTAGTCAGACGGGAAATGACGATCGCCAGTTTGGGCAACAGGAGTCCGAGCCCTTCCCGAAGGAAGATCAGGTCCGCATTGTCCGTCACGTAACAGGAAGTCGCGCCCAAATGGATGATACCAGCCGCAGCGGGAGCGACTGTTCCAAACGTATGAACATGGGCCATGACATCGTGTCGTCGTTTCTTCTCCTCTTCGGCCGCAACGACCATCTGCGCGTCGTCCAACTCGAGGTGGGCCTTCATCTGCTCGATGGCTTCATCCGGGATGGGGAGACCGAGCTCTTTCTCAGCTTGAGCGAGGGCGAGCCAGAGCTTTCGCCAGGTGCCGAATCGCATCTGGGGAGAGAGAGAATAAGGGATACGTCGTGCGTGGGGAAACAGTCCAACTCACCGAATTGGAGAAGAGGTGGGCCATCTCCTTGGAGGCATATCGGCTGCGGGAGAGTCAGCGCGTGTTGCTACTTGGCGTGAAGGGACGTACCTAGAGAGGGGTGTCTGGTAGGAATCCATGATGCGACGTAGTATCGACCTGTACCTCCGACAGCAGAGACACAGTCAGAAACGGGAAAGAGATATAGGCACAACGATATCGGCCGGGTGACTGCCCGCGCACGTGACTGCAAAAAGTTGGACTCTGCATCCGCGCGTTCCAGGTTGACAAGTTGCAAGTGGGTTTCCTTGTTTCCTTGGTTCTTGGTCCTTGGTTCCTGGTCCTTGGTTCCTTGTTGCTCCCACACACCACCATGGAGAAAGTAGAGTTCCAGATCGAATCAACCCTCCCCGAACTCAAAGACCTCGACGAAAAGGGCCTCTTCACAAAGACAGAGCTCGGGCAGATCACGGCGCGCCGTAAGAGATTCGAAACAGCGCTCATAAAGCGTGTGCCCAAGAAGCAAGACTTTTTCGACTATGCACAGTACGAGATTGGCTTGGAACGTCTCCGTCGGGCGAGGTACAAGCGGCTCCGGCTGGACAAATCCGCACAGCCGAGGAGTATCTCGACGCATTCGATTCCGAGGAGGATCTTGTATATCCTGAGGAGGGGGACGGACAAGTTTCCGTATGACTTGGCCGTCTGGTTGGCGTATATCGATTATGCGAGGAGCGAGGGAATGACAAAGGTCGTTCAGCAGGGATTAACTACGTGAGTGCTCTAGCACTGGCTTACTACCCTAAACGCTAACCTCCCTCCTACCAGCGCTCTCCAACTCCACCCCCGAAGCCCCGCACTATACATCCTCCTCTCACAGCACTACCTCGACCCCTCCGCTCCCGCCCACCTCCCCACCTCCTCATCAACCCACAAACGCCGCAAACATCCCCACCCAAACTTTGCAATCGAAAACGTCTCACCGGCACGAAAGACGCTCCTCCTCGGCCTGCGGTTCCTCCCCACGGACAAAGACCTATGGCGAGAATACATCAAGCTCGAGATTGGGTGGGTCGAGGCTTTGAGGAGGCGGTGGAAGGTTCTGGGGATTGATTTGGCTGGGGATGGGGTGGACGGGGAGAGCAAGATGGAGGAGGATGTGCAGGCTGGTTTGCCGAGGTCTGGCGATGCCGACGAGGACGAGCACGACCAGGACCAGGCTGCGGATCTTGGACAGAATGCTTTTGGACAGTCGGGTGAAGTTGCGAGAATGGCGATCGTTCGAGGGGATCTGATCGTCACCGTCCTCCAATCCGCCTTTGCCAATCCGGCATTGGGAAAGGACCTGGATTTCCACCTTCAGTTGATCAGTCTGCTACGGAGGTATCCGACCGGTCTTAGGTTCCGTTTGTTGGATGCCGTATATGCGCATGTTGAGGAGGAACCCTCGCTCAAGTGGAATCCGGTCGCACGGAGGACTGTCATCGAGCGGTCACTATACGATGCCGAGTATAACCCAGAGGAGGAGTCCAAGAGGCCTTCGATGGATGGATCCGACCAAGTAGTCTTGCAAGGAGAAGATCTGGTCATGCAACTCGGCAAGATCGTCAAGCAACTTCGGGCAAAAGACGCGGCGGACGGCGATGTCGGACAGCCCAAGAACTGGGAGCAGATATGGAATCAAGAAGTTGAATTCTGGTTGTTGCATTGGGCCCAGAGGATGTCGGATAACGAGGATCTCGTAAGTCGGCCACGAGTCGCACGGGTGCAAGCCGACTAACATCTCGGTCGACCTTAGCAAGCATACCTAGTCGCCTCGGTGAATCCGCTTACAAAGCCCGCCGCTCACCCAACCGAACACCTCCTCGTCCGACACCTCGAATGCATCACCTCGCTCGACGACGCCTCCCTCGCCCGACCGTCGGCCGAAAAGCTGATATCGCTCACAAGAAGCTACACTGCCATGTATCCGTCGTCGTCCGCGCTCTGGATGTACCGTTTGGACGCGGAGACCGTTCCTTTAAACGACAAGGCCGCTCTTGCCACGACCTATCTCCAAGCCATGACCGCCGTCGGTGCATCTGAGAACGCTGTCGCCGTGTGGAGAGCCGCAATGCATTGGTTTGATGAACACGTGCCGTCTACGGACGCCGCGTCCATGGAGCCGCATTGGCAACAGGCAATCAAGACTGCGAGAAAGTTTGTCGCGGACGTCCACACGCACGGAGACTTGGGTGAACAGCTGTATGCTTCGTTGCTGCTAGCCTGGGTGGAGAAAAAGTTGGAAAGCGATGCACCGGTTCCGATCGCCTCGGTCCGCCAGATCGTCTCGGAAGTATGTGGACAGACCTGGGATGCGCCATTCCAGCTGTTCCCGCCTCTGTTCCAGACTGTCGCCAACTGGTCGGCTCAACCGGCCCAACTCGCACCGATCCTGTCCACCATCCACAGTCTTCGCCTGCAAAAGGCTCGAAACGAACTCGACCGGGTCGACGCAGTACTCGAATGGGCGTCTTGGGTGATGACAAAGGCTGCATCGGCTGGGACTGGCCAAGTAAGATCAGCATGGACGGCCATTGAGAACCTAAAAAAGGAAGTCGAGGCTCGAGAGATCAAGGCTGGCACTGCGCAGATCGAGGAGGAGAGAATCAAGCAGGCCGCTTTGGACAAGCTCGAGTCGGGCTGCAAAGCAGTAATGGCACAGGTCGAGGCAGAACGTGCTGAAGAGCAGGAAGACGACGTGGATATGGAGTAGTCGAGGGTTGTATCAGAGCAGATGATTATGGCCGTGCCAGAATACTGTGCTTCTATTCGGCTCGAGGTACAACTTATTCATTTCCTTTTGGGTACGTGGCCCATACAAGACGACTTTGCAAAGGAACAGTTACAACTTTTTCTCGTTTCATGACGGGTTTCCCCTCAATTCGTCTACCTCATTTGAACGCTACCACTTCCGGCTCTAGGCGGGACCCAGGTCAGGGACAACTCTTGGAATCTGCGCATGTTGGAAGCAGCTCGTATCAGTGGTTGCCTTCTCCGCAAAATCGTTGACGTACGGTTCAGAGTTGTGCACATGATGAAAGTAGTAACCAGCTATCAATCAAGAAGAGCGTCGCGTCAAAACGATCCTTCCACCTCAACTTCGCCGTCGAGATGCGTAATGACTTACTCAAAACTGGCAATGGCTCCGGTGGCAACGGATAACCCGACTTCGCCGCCCCAGCTCCGGTCGATGCTGTTCGGTAGCTGGATCCGCGTTTCGGATTCTGAGACGTAGGCAATGTCGGACTGCGTGGAGTTTGCAGAGCAGGACCCGTGGCACTAGGAGGATCAGCGATGTTGCTAGTGCTGGTTGTGGTTACTGATGTCCTGCGTGTGGCCAATGCTGGACGAGAGGCGGTCTGGGACGATCTGCGCGTGGACATGGTTGGACGAGAGCTCCCTGTGATAAAATATACCATCAGCGCTGGAACGGAGTTGCTTGGCTGCAGGTACTCACTCGTGGGCGGTGGAGGGTTCAAATCAAGCTGTAGATAGTAGAAGCCTGGAAGGACATCGACCTCAGCGCTACTTCGAACGCAATCAAACTCGATCCACTTACCGGCAAATGACGCTCCACTGATATCCCTCACTTTGTGATCAGGCACCAAGAACCTCTCCTTCCACCTCATAAAGCAGAACCCCTTTTCCGCTGCACCTCCAGGACCCACTCCCGCCTCATCCCTCATCGTCAAGCCTGGCCTCTTCAACTCGCCCTTGACCTTTCGGAAATTCTCGAATCTTGACCAATGTCGCATATCGTCCTGTTCAGTCGCTTGTGCCGAGTAAAAGGATGGACCGGTGAAGAAGCCGTAGGTGGAGCCGATGATCTCGCCGGAAAAGAAGGTGGTGAGTTGAGGGTGCGTTTCGGTGAGGTGGGAAATGGAGAGGTAGCCGGAAAGCGTCGACAGGGGAAAGGAGACGTCCTGTATCGGTCGTTTGGTCAGTGATTACATTGAGGTCGATCCTGGAAGAGTGCTCACCAGTATTCGCACTTCGACTTCATAGCTCGATCTCCCACTCGTCTGTTTACCCTTGAACACGCTTCCCGGAAAGAGACAACCTCGACCAACAGAAGGCACCTTGAGCCTTCCAACTTCCAGCAACGGGTTGGGCACCGCACAATCCTCATCGTCGAACAGTGCTTCCTCGTCGTCTTCCGCTGGTGAAGGGGATGTCGAGATCGTCGTAGCAAGATCGGTCGCGGGATTGCTGATGTGGTGTCCACATTTCGGTGATTTCAGAACGTCGTTCGCGACAACTTCTGGCGGAGTCGCGGGTATGCAGCTCACTGCCGATCTAGATGGGAATCGACCGCTGTCTATCTCGCTTGGAACCAATGACGGAAGCGATAAGTCCAAGCCCAGTCCGAGTTCACGCATGGTGGGGACGGAATGTCGTGTGGGCTGATGCTGGTCATGTTGAGGTACGACAGGGCGAGCCGACGGACGAGGAGGTGACCGAGTTGTGATGACGACGGGTGTTGAGCGCATTGGTGGTACTTCTGATGTTGCTGTATCACTTTCGACTGATACCGCCGTCTGCTCCTGTCCTAACATGACAGTGTCCCCGTCATGTTCTCGTTCTCCTGCGTCTGCGTCTGCGTCTCCGTCGCGTTGTGCGTAATCCCGCTGTGATGCGTCACCGCTATCGTCATGCTGAGACCTGCTGGGCGATATTTCTTCACCGTCCTCTGCGGATCTGGATGCGGTTTGCAAGCATAGTTCGTGGCATTGGGGACAAAGCGCTGAAGATTCGTTAGCTGAAAAACACGCAATATGAGATGAACACGTTTCTCGATGATCGGAGAAGGATTTGCGCCACATACCGCTGGTTGAAGCAAGAAGATTCTGTCCAAGCTCTCTCTCTACATCAGATGCACCCTCCCCCCGTTCTAGCAGACTTCTGAATGCCCTGGCTTCTGCTTGCGCCCGAGATAATGCTTCGCCGATCGACCCGAATGACGGTAGACGAAAGGATGTTTGCGTTTCCTGAGCGGGTGCGTCGGAGGTTGGAGTGGGTGGACTGGACAATGACGACAGGCAGAGCAAGCACTTGTGTGATTGATCCGAGTTTCGACGAGGTGGAGACTGGGATGATTCGAGATCGCTCGGAAGGAGTTGACCCCGGAGAATGGATATCTGCTGATCATGTACGTCGACCGTCATCTGCTCCATCTCTCGATCCGTCGGCCAATTTGGACGTTGCTGATCCTCCGACGTGGAGTCTGTCACAGGCATCTCGTGTGATTAATCAGGCTGGATGAAGCTATTCCAGAGTTGATGGCGGTTCGCGGACAAGAAAGGCAATATACGCCGCGGTCGACAGATTCAGGTCGACATACTGTACGGACCGGCGGTGCTATCGCTGAGGTCCCGGCGGTGAGGCGGCGCTGTATGATAAGGGGTTGCTGTCTCGAAGTTCCTTTAGAGTTCCTTTCGGATGTATAGCTGCAATGCAGGACTGAAGGATAACAGCGTCGACATGCATAACATCAGAAGTGTCCCGGTCGACATGCAGACAGGGCACGCGGGCGCACCATGTCTCGTATGACGCACCCAGCTGACATTGACAGATCGGATCACGTGCTACCGATCTGCCTCTTCTATTCTCTATAAGAGGAATGAACGATACGCACCGATCGTACATAACCTCACAGCTGGCTCAACCACTCTGGGGACAGGCCATCGGGATACATATCCCGGATTCATACAGCCGGTACACCACACCAAATCAGGCTCAACCTCCAGCCCTGGCGCCCATGGGCCCAGCAAGTTTCCCTATACACCATAGAAAATATGAGACCATTTTGTGACGCGCTCCCTGAAAACGGGGAAATGTGCGCTGTCAAGCGCGTGTTTATGCACTAAAGTCGTGATTACGTCAGGTAAAT
>JANGFJ010000219.1:0-17859 GCA_025758675.1 Naganishia antarctica | reverse complement strand
CAACCAACTCTTACTCTGTTAGAGTCCCCATCCTCAAGGGACCTAATAACGTCACCGCATGGCGCGAAGCCATGATCGCCCGTCTCATCAATCGCGACTACATCGACTCGATGTATACGCTGGTCAACGCAACCGCCGCAGAAAAGGCTGCCATTACGGTGTCCGCCAAAAGAAAAGCGTGGTCAGAAATCTACACCACCATAGACCCGACTGTCCAAGGGACTCTCTCACCCGAAGTTCGCGACGGACTGACGGCGGATCCTCAAGCCCTCTTCGACGAAATCCTTGCCAAGTACGGCAACGCATCATGGCAGAAAGCTGCATCGCTGATGTCGAACATATGGCGTGAGCCGTGTGGCGATGACGTGTTTGAGTACTTCTCCCGATGTCGTTCGGCCTATCAGGAAATCATCGGAGGAGGAAAGAAGTTGGATCAGGAATGGATCGGTATCGCTATCCTTCAAGGACTGCCTCCGAGTTACGAACCTGTCTCGCAACAGCTCTGTACCCGACAGGAATTCTCCCTCGACGACGTCTTCAATGCTATCGCGGCCGAGCACGAACGTCAACGCCAGAGCACCACTTCAATCGCTCTTGCGACTCACCTCGCCAACTCAAGGCTCTCGACCAACAGGTCAGGCGGTGCTGCAGGCGGGCAAGTTAGACGCAATGGCGGCAACAAGAAGTGTTCCCACCATCCTGACTCGGTCTCCCATTCGACGGAACACTGTCATCTGGAGAAGAAGTTAGAGCTGGAGGAGTACAAGAAGCGGTATGGTGATTTGAAAACGCACGCTCAAGTCATTCAGTCGGGCAACGGCAGCAGCGACATCCGAACCTCCAACGATTTCGATCCCTTGGCGTTGGTTTTGTCCGTAACCGATGACAACCCGGTCTTCGTGATTGACTCAGGAGCGACAGAGCATGTCGTTTCCGAGGATGATCTTCTGGTCGACACTCGAGCTTCTTCTCGATCAGTAGTCGTCGGTAACAACGCGCGCTTGTCCGTAGCGAAGACTGGCACTCTGCTCCTCGGAGCCCATCGCTTGCGAGAAGTCTTGCACGTTCCTGGAATGCACTACAATATGTTGTCAGTCCGACGACTTCTGTTAGACGGCTACACAACCGCATTCTCTCCCGATGAATGTATCGTATCCGACAAACACGGTACCGTCGTTCAAGCTCGGTTCAACAATGGGCTCTACACCTTCGGTGTGAGTGACCTGTCCTTCACCCTCTCGGCAAAGTCACTTTCCGCTGACGACACCATCCGTCACTGGCATCGTAGGCTCGGTCACCTTAACATCGCCGACGAGGAAGACCAACGATGAGGAGAAGGCTTGGGCTTGTTGTCGAAAGGCGGGTATCGTCGACCAAGAGCTTCGTGCCAGATACCGGGGTCGGCATGGCTGTTGACATCGCCGACGATCCGAAGCTGACACTTGTAGATGTGAGCTCGAGTCGCAACTTCTTCACAAGCAGGAAGAGCCACGCCAAACTAAAACCCGAGTTGAAATCAGTCACTTGAAAATCTCCTATCGGACTAGTTGACCGAATCCAACTTTTGAAACTCACTTTGTCTGGCCAACAATCGCAAGTCTTGATACTTCAACTGGTCCAGCCAGGCGTGAAGTTCCGCTTTGGTGTTGTACAACATCGCGTTGGTATGGTGATGGTATTGGAGGTGGTATGCGGGGTGTGCGGGGATGCGGGGAAGGGAAGGCTTTGCGGAGTATTGAATACTGGCAGAGCGGGGAAAACGAGCTGTGATAAAACAATTCGTTGAAAAACAAGCCTTTCATGTTCGGTCATGAGAGGGGAACATGAGGGAAAGATGATATGCCTCGTCCGTCGAGCGAGGGCGAGTGCGAGGGTAGGTCTCTCCGGCGGATGCAGGTGCGCTTGTCTCTTTCCTCCAAAAATCGCCAAACGCTGGATTTTTTTCACGGCAAATGGGTGTCTTGCGCCTTGGTTCCTGTATCAACCGAGACTGGCATCGAGGTGATGCACTTGGTATCATTCCATTCTCCAGATGGAGAGAATTCTCTAGGTCTTGGACCCCTCCCTCTTATCTCCTTACTTCGAGCGGAATCGCCATCTAGGCACCACCAACTATCGACTCCTATCGACAATTCTGAAACGTGAGCGAGTCAGTCGCGCTTTTTTGGGACGGAAATACTGGACTCCGGAAAAATTGTCAGCTCAGCGTCGGGCTTGTCTCTAAGGCACTCCCACGGTGGTTTGGTGATCGGAGCTCAGCCAAGTTGTCGTCTGCTTCGTCTACTCGTCTACTGAGTAATCTTCGTAACCCTCGTGCTTTCCGTTTCCAATTCCCCTCGGTATTATACTTCCTAATCACTTGAGTGACGTTCGACGACAATACACAGGAAACCTCCTCAGGGCTATTGTATTGATTGAGACAACGAGTAGTTTGACGTTTGAAACCGGCGGGTATGGTGGACCGTTTGCGCTGTAAGGCGCAAGTACCATTCCTCTGGCGAGCGAACAACATAAGATCACCCGGTCGCTGCTATCTCTTCCGGCATCTGAAAATGTTGTACAGGTATTGCACAACAGCGTCAGTCGATTGGGCGTTCAGAGCGAGCGGAGGTTCCAACGGGCACTTGGATCATGAAGTCACCCGCCTTGTCGGGTACACACAGGCTCGTATTTCGAAACAAAATGAAAAGTTGTACGACCAATGCGTAATTACTACCTTCAACTCGTTCGACGATACCTGTGCGTATGAAAGTGACTCGACGCTGACGGCGAGATGGAATTCAAACATCGGACGATTACGGGTAACAAAGACTACGGAGGTTCGAGGACGTCGTTGAATCACTCACCCAGACAAGGGGCCCTTGGAGATGGGCTTTCTAAGGCCTGCTTCAACAGACTGGCTCCATAATTGAGATACCAAGCTACAATCAATCTCCAGCATTAAAGCGCACAATAATGGTTTCTTTGGGCTTTTCTGACCCGAAGCGACTTCCCAATGCTGCCTTGCTCTTGCGCAGAATAACTTCCAGATGCTCAAAATAAGATGGACGAAACTCGATTGACTGTCTCTCACCGTGGGCTTTAAAATGCTAATCAAAAGTCAAGGATGAGTAGACGACCGACATCGCTCCGGAAAACCCTTCAACGGCATTGTTCTGAGCGAGTGAGGGACGGCAAGTCAATTTCGATCATCGTGGTGAACGTTGCAGGTTGGACGATACATTCGAGATAAGCTCTCCGACGAAGCCGATGCGACTGACGCGATATGCAAAAACCTGCCAATCGCTGACCGATGTCCCGGAGTTGAGGATTGGGCGTGGTATCGAGGTAAGCTCGGGGGTAATGAATGCAAACATGTTGTCGTGAGGGCAAGGGCAAGAAGTCAACTGGGTCAAGGAGCCAATCTGTAGATCGCTGCAGGGGAAACAAGTAACCTGGTGTGCTCAACCTAAACCCGACCCTGAAGCGCTGAAGCGACCTCAGCGATGTATTGGGCGCACCGGGTTGTCCTTCTACTGCGTTAGACTCAGTGACTGACGTGTTGTGGGGCGGTCTTGAATTTGCCGCTTTGCGATTCCGCTCTACAACAACGGAAGAACGCCCAAAGAAAGAGTACCAGTGTTCAAGTTCTGTGCACATGGCATTTTGTCTGTAGATCAGCCCCAGATTTATGACAATGGCATAGCACAACAGTTGCATCTTGCCATCTATCTATTACTATTATATGTGTTCAGTCTATATGAAAACTACCATGCGTAAATGTCATCGTTTTCCCCGTTCGGCAACCAATGAGAAGGTATGGTCTCCGTCAACGCTTCTTCGTCAAACGCGCTGTGGCTTGTAACATGAACAGTAAAGTCTCCCCTCGGAATCCTCCAGCGTTGCAGTTCGGTATCCCAGATTGACAAGTCGTATCGCGATAACGGGAACCGGACTTGCTCGGCAGCCCAGGGTTCCAGGGTGATGCGCTCGAAACCACGGAGAACTCGAGGCTAAGTAAGAGACCCCAAGCATCAGTAAAACGTCAAGTTAAAATGGCAGTCATCACTCACCGGTTCGCCTGATCCTTTGGGGAACGCGAGGTAGAGCTGCGGAACGTCGCAACCGTACACGCCTCCGACGTTTTGAACATCGACGGTCACGACCCAGCGAGGAGCGTGTAACCTTTTTTCAGCTGCGGGTCAGTATAGGGTACGGAGAATTCTTGGTGCCACTCACGCAGGACTCAAGGACGATCCAATCTCGTTCGTAGCGTTAGCGGCGGTAAAGGTCTCCTCGTGCCAATTGTTTCTCGTCTGCAGATCCTTGTCTTCAAGTCCGTAAACATGAACATTGGTCAGGTTGAAAGAGGTGTAACTGAGACCGTAGCCGAATCCATAGCGGGGTATCAAGTTTTCGCTCAAGAAATGTCGGTAATCGACGTTGAGCCGTTCTTTGTAGTCGACCTGCGGCTCAGGGTCGAGATCGGTATTGATGTACTCGATTTGTGCCGGGTAATCGGAATCGTTGCGTGCGATGGTGAAGGGGAGTCGACCGGAGGGGTTGTAGTCGCCGTACAAGATCTCGACGAGACTGTTACCGGACTCCTGGCCTGCGAGGGTAAGAGCGTAGTCAGGATTCGCTTCGCATTCGTAGCTAGTCTACTTACCAGGAAGACCGGCTAGCAACACTGCAGTAACGTTTGGATGATCGATCCAAGCCTCCATGTTGACTGGACCAGGTTGGTGGTAGACTACAACCACATTGGAGGAGACGTTTGCAACCGCCAGTACGAGATCATCTCCAGCATGCCAGGCAGTCAAATTGTTTCTGTCACCAATATTTCCGTCGACATTGATATATTCTTCTCCGCTATCGCTGTTCAGGAAGACCATGACGACTTCGACCCCAATTGCGGTTTTGACGGCGAGATCATGGTCAAAGTCGTTGAGTGTCCAGGACACGAGCGTATCATCGAGGATGGCACGACGCTGGATAGCCTCGAGTGGTGAGATGAGGTACGGGAATTGCGTGGTACCTTGACGGCAAGATCAGTCCACGTCGGTTGACCATGATGGACACGAGACTCACCACTACCCCAACCCATAGCCAGCGTTCCATCCACGCCTCCCCGATCACCAAACCCGTTCGGTCCACGAATCGGAGGTCCGGCATCGCTACCGATCAAGGCAATACTCTTGGGTTTGCAGAGAGGAAGCGTCGCATTCTCATTCTTCAGCAAGATAGTCGACGCGGCTCCGACTTTACGAATGATCTCTGCATGTCCATCTTGCACGTTGACATGTTCATTCAGTGGTCCGTGCGGGTTGAACGTATCAAAGTTGACGGATGGGTAATCTTGGTCTTGACCGAGCAGAAAGTACCCTGCCATGACTCGTACGGCCATGTCGTCGAGTCGAGCAAGCGGAACCGAGCCGTTGTTGACAGCCATGGTGAGGTTGGCACCAAAATATGAGTCGTTTGATTTGAAGGTGACGTCTCCGGGCATTGTTTGGTCTAGCGCGCGATGTTTTAGTCCTGGAATTGGTGCTAGCCACGAGTGCTTACCTAGACCTGCGAGTGCAGCGCCAACACCCGAATGAGTCGCTTGCCAGTCACTGTAAATACAAACGTGAACACAAGTAGCGGTATGTGAGATTGCAACATACCTCAGAATTTGACCCTGGAAACCCAGCTCGTGCTTGAGCAAGCCATTCAAGGCCTTTGAGTTTTGGCAAGCCCACGACGAATTGATGAGGTTGTACGAGCACATGCTAGGTGAAGAGGAATGAGCTGATATACGATGACCGCATCTCAGGTGACTCACACAGTAGCGACATCGGCTTGAACGGATCGCAAAAACGGATGAAGATATATCTCATGCATCGTCACATCATCCACATTGGAGCTACTGGTCGTCCGATTACGTTCTTGTTCGTTCAGGATGTAGTGTTTAGCACACGCTTGCACACCAGCATCTTGGAGACCTTTGACGCCGTAGTATGCTGCTTCTCCCGCGAGGTAGGGATCTCCTCCTCCCATCTCCCATTGACGACCTGTAGGGCTTCGCTTCAGTCCTGGCTGACCATTCCCTTCGCGAGCTACTCACCAGAAGCAGCGACTCGTCCACCACCATTCATCCCCGGACCAAGCGCGATATTCACCCCTTTCCCCCGGAACTCTTCCCCAATAGCCAACGCCCGCTCGTACATGAGCCGTCGATCAAACGTCGCCGCCGTATTCAACCCAGACGGGAAAGCCGAAACACCATCGGTAAGTCGTACGCCAAGCGGTGCATCCTGGAGACACAGCCCTTCGAATCCGACTCGTTTGATGGGCGGGATGTTTCCGACGCATCGGCCGTTTTGCCAGCCTACTCCGGTGGTGAGGTTGACTTTCTCCTCGAACGTCAAGTCGGCAACGAAGGATCGGGCCTTGTGGACGGCGTATTTCCAGTCTCCTGTGCCGCGGGTTTCGGGAGATGGGTAGAATGGAGGAGAGAAGGAGTTGTTTACACCGGCAGAGGTGGTGTTGATGCGGATTCCGGAAGTGTAGTTGTATGTGTATAAGGGATTCGTGTGGTTGCTGACGATTAGTGTTGTAGCAGCGATAGACGGAGCGGTGCGGGACGAGCCGTTTCCGGAAAGAGCGGATGTGGTGGTTAGAGCTGCTGCAGAGCTAGGACCGCCGGTCATGATCATCAAGGTCGTCGATGCGTGTGACGAAACAGTCGAGTATCCGGAAGCGGAAGCTTGGGCGGTCGACACAGAGGAAGCGACATCGGGTTGTTGAGCTTGCGGTATGACGAGTTGAGCGAGGTAGACGATCCAGGCGAGTAGCATGATACCCGGAGACGATGGGGTCCATCCAAGATGGCGGACCATGTTGGCGAAAGAGACGGGTATATAAGGTCGACGACGTGAAGCTAGATGTGATCGAACAATGAGAGTCAACCTGAAACACAGATAGGCTTTGTCAGATAAAACGGAGTATTATCGGATTCTACAGCAACTCACTACTTCGGCATCTAGACAAACACCTCCTGAGGTCACGAATCGTTTACGAGAGGATAGCTGTCGATGTTGCAACCCTCGCTGTTATATACCAGCGCAGTCGACTCCCGGCTGTGCTCCTGAAGTGGTCACCAGCGGCACACCTGCCCGCACGGCCGCTAGAACATGTCGCCAGGCACACGGAGGCCGCCCGTCAAGTAGTCCCTAGCCCTATCCAAGCTCGCGGATGAGGCCGTTCGCTCGCATCGCCAGTACCAAGACCATTCCCAGGTGTTCTGTGTCACTATGTGAGTTTCCATTCCTCGGTCCGTCGTCGGTTCACGGAGAAACCTCGAAGACGGATGACGAATCAGCCCGAGGAGGCCAGCATCCGGTCCCAGCATATAGAATAGGGCATGTACTGCACGGTAAGCAGGAAGGGCAGGCCACGGGCGACAGTTATGCGGAAGACGTCGTGTGGAATCGGAGGATTGATTCCTGAGCACACATTTCGGATGTCGCCTCACCTTCACCGGGAACATTCGATCAGCTAGCTGATCAGCTGCTTGAGGAAGGACCACTCGGCGTTGCTCCGGTCAGGGCTGGCGCGAACCTGGGTTTGCTTACGACGCGAGGTAGTGCCCGCGGTAGAAGGCAGTCAAGAGTAGACTACTGTAGAAGTACTGTAGACGTGCTTGTTCCGCAAGAGTAACCCCAGCAAGGTCACAAGGTCCCGATCATTGACATCCGAATTATACACAGCCCAAAGATGCCCAGACGTCCGCTTATAAAAGCTTCCTACCGATACAAGTCAAGAGATCGGATAGATATAGTATCCACTAGGGTCGCTTGTGCTTCATTCCCGATTGCCGGCATCCGCCTCCTACTCGGAGCACTTGCTCGCATCCCCCACCGCACACACATAAGGCCTCAACGCAGGGTCGGATTTGGTCCTTGGGACGTCGGTTGCGACGGCTAGGGCACCTGGGAAGACGAGTCGTAACGCGCTCGCTGCTTGGGTGAACGGGTTCGGGACGCTGCGGTTCAGGTGTGGGTTAGCGCTGCTTGAGGCGGAGGAAGGGGGGGGGGGGCTTACACCGGTCGGCGGTAAAGTAAGTGCACATGTCGAGGGTAAATTTACTCCTTGCGTTGTCGACGCCTTCCGTCAGTGCCAAGTAGGTCGGATAGAATGCGGGCGAGGCAAAGGGAATCCTGTGGAATAGATGGTCAGTCCAAGTTACCGCATTGAGAAAGTGCCAAACGTACGTAAAGTGATCCGCGAGGTAGGTCAACCCGCAGAGTTCCTGCACTGAAACACTCGCTGCCACGCCAGGAAGAACCGAGGTGGGGTTGATCACTTCAGGTTGGATGATGTTGTCCGTAATAGTATACACGGTGACTGTGGGAACGAGCGCTTTGGAGACCTCGCTTGTTTTGGGCTTTGAGGTAATTGGAACCGATCGTCTGTCTGTAAACGGGGTCAGAGGCTGTGGTGCGGAACCTGGACGTAGACTCACTTGAGTACTGATGGTTCACAACCGCCTTGTGACAACGTCAGAGGAATGCAAACGAGCGGTCCTTCGGCCGTTCTGCATAGAGATCGGATCAGAATCTGCTGTGATCATGTGCGATGTCGACTCACCACTGGAAGTCTCCCGCCAATGAGGAGAATCCGGAAACCAACTTGCGCAAAGAAGGCCAGTAAAACAAAGCCCATTGGATGTTCTGCAAGGTATACATTAGCAGCGAATTGTCGATGTCGATTGAGAAAAGACTCACGATGTTCCCCTGCGAATGGCCAATCAAGAACACCTTGCCATCCTTTCTCGACTGTGGAGCGAGGATCTGGATTGCGGCAGCGAAGTATTCCGCGTTCATCTGGGCGTCACCCAGGCTTCGGCCGGGGATCTCGATGTAGAATACATCGTACTACGGGAGAACCGATGAGTAACAGGAATCAAGGCGGACGGCTTGAACGTACCCCTTGTAAGGCAAGATCGTTACAAACGGACCTGTTCCCCACGTCTCTTGACCGGTAAGAGCGGTCCCATCAACCAGGAAACGATTCCTCCGGTAGCACTTTGACCCCGTTCGGACAGACGATTTTGCTGTTGTAATCCTCCTTGTTCAAGCTGTACGGGGCGTCACCCGTATTTGACGGGAATGCCCGTGTCACTAGTTCGGTAGACTCTTTGAGGGGCTAGAGATACAGGATCAGCACTATGGTTTGGGGATAAGAAATACATGCTTACAGCAACGAACACGCCTACGGCAGCGAAAACCAATGGTAGCAGAGATGCGAAGAGCATGTTGGAAGTCGGGCAGAGCGTGGGGAGGCAGCCGAGCACAGTTGTGAGGTCGAAGCTCGAAGAGGATCCGGATCGGACCTTATATCCTCGAGGTCCATCATCGTGCACCGATTTGGTAGTGGTGCCGTCCTAGTTCGCAGAGGGCGACGGGCAATGATGAAACAAAAGACGACGCATGTCGCACACGGTAGGTGGTGGATTCCAAAGTTATCATGGAGCTAATGAACGTCTAGCGTCAAGCATATTGCAGAGCGGAATCATATGCAGTGTTCGTTCTCTTCATTCTAGAGTATCTTGACCCACGCGTCGAACCGATCGACCCGGTTCCTAAGACAGGTAACAATGCAACAATCATCGTGATTATGAACAACCCTCCTGCTGAGAGCTACTTGTGGGGACGGTGGTGCGGCCGTATAAGAAACGAAGTGAAGCCGAGACAGACATTACGAGAGAATATTCGAGTAATTTCACCAGTACAACTTGTGAGTCTTGAGTCAACGTATGAGTGATACAGATGGCAGAACGATGATTGCGGCGACCCTGTGTTTAGGGATCTATGACAGCTACGGAATGAAGAGAGGATGAAGCACCATCTCCTTAGATGCTTTTGTGTGCTCGCAAGATCTCGTTGAGCTCGGTTCTTTGCTTGCATTGTTCTGTAAGGCGGAAGGGGTCAACTTCTGGCACTCGCTAACGGTCCCGACTGTTGCGTACCGAGAGAGAAACTCTTTGCAATCTCTTCCAACTCCTCCTCGGACTTTCCTCGGAAGTACTCTGCGTACTCGTCACACAATTCCTCCTACACGCAAAAGGTGAGTACTAGACTGCATCGGCTTGGAGAACGACTTACAGATAGCAAGATGTTTCGAACGACTCGGGCAACGTGCTTGTCGGTCGACCAGGTCTTGGGGTATCGCTCCTTGATAGACGGAGCGGCTTCTTCCATCCATTTGACCAAGGGGTCAAAGACGTGTCGAACCGGCTTGTCGTCGCATCCCCATTCATCAAGGGCGAGTTGCTAGAGGAGCGGCGTGAGCGTAGTCCATCACCAACAGGGCGTCCGCGCTCACCTTCTTCTTCTCCAAGAACGGCTTCATCATCTTGATGTAAGGTGTGTCTTCACCGACGTAAACCATTCCTTGGAATCCGATATCCTTCCATAGCCAAATCGACCAGCTCGCCTTTGCCTGGTCATAGATATCCAACTGGTCTTCCAAAACCTGGTATCGACGCTTGTTGATTTCCTGCCAGTCGGGAAGACCATCCTCTGCGTTTTGGTAGACGGGCCCAAATTCACCGTTCCAGATCGGTCCGCCGACTCGTCGCATGAATTCGACCTTTCGGTCAAAGGATCGCTTGAGTTTGGCCTTTTGTTCACCGGAGCCCTATAGGAAGGAGGTGAGCGTGGGCCCAAGCGCACCGAGAAAAAGTGCTTACGGTGTATTCCTCAGGAGGGTTGGGGAAACCGTAGCTATAAGACAGCGCCTCGTTAGTGAGCCTCTACCTCGAATCAAGCGACTTACTTGGAATAATCGTGGCATGCGTAGACCGAGTTGGGCAACGCCTCCTTGAAATGGCTGAAATCCGCCCCGAAGGTGTTGCCGTCCAAGAACAAAATGTGGTCCGGGTCAATTGCTCGAATCGCCTTTTCGATTCGAACGTAAAAGTCGATCAACCGAGTATGTTCCTCGTCCGTGGGCTCGTTCAAGGGGTTATATCCGGCGACCCAGGTGTTGTCCTTGTAATGGGCGGCGAGGTGTTCCCAGATCTCGACTGTGCGGTCCTGGAAGTCCTTGTGTTCCCAGACTGTTGCGAACGGAGATTAGGTGACAACTCGCGGTGGTCTGGTATGCAACCTACACAGGGCTTGGTGGTTTCCGGCATCGGCGTGCCAATCGATGTTTTGACCCTAAAATGGAAAGTTTAGATGGATTACGCATGCCATGAACAATGCTGAACTCACTCCTGGAGCAGCGTGCAAGTCGATAACAGTGTAGATGCCGAATTTGGCGCACTAGAGGGCGTTTGTGATGAGTTTCGGCATGACGTGCAGAATGGACCAACGTACAGCGTCAATGACTCGGTCCAAGTGCTTCAGTCCTTCCTTCTTGAAGACACTTGGGTTCAGTGGATCAATGAAGAATCGGTAGTTGAGCTAGAACGCGGGACTCAGTTTCGTGCGCAGTTCAGTCAAATTGTCGGAGGTACTTACGGGAAGACGAATACAGTTCAAACCGAGAGACGCAAAGCATTCTGCGTCGCTTTCGGTAAAGAAGTGGTACAAGAACTGACACGGGATACGTTGGTCGACGGAATCTGGCGGAAACTCGGAAATTGCTCACTCGGTCAAAGAAATAGTCGTACTTTTCAGGGCCGAGGACCTTCTTGAGCGACTTTCGGACCTGGTCTTTAAGCTCTGCTCAGTCAGCTCCTAGGTCAACTTAACCAGCGTCAGGACCACTCACACTCGTGGCCAGGGTAACCTGTAATAAAGTTCTCCATGTTCATCCATCCACCCAAACCGGCTCCTCGGAGCAAGATGGGAGTTTCCTTGCCAGTGATGGCATCGGTCTGGACGATGTCGGTCCCGGAGACTTTGAGGTGTAGAGGAGCGACAGAGGGGGACATGATGGTCGTAGAGATGTCGATATGCGATACGGTCGATAACGGGAGGTATTGATACCGTAGCTTGAGGGAGAAGACATCTTACATGCCATGACGGATGTTGGGCGATACTTATAGGGTCTGAACGTCGTCTGGATCCTAGCTCTCGTTCGCAGCAAAGACTCGTCCACGAAGTCTGCACTACCAGGCAGCTGTCGGCGTTGAGGCGTTGATACGGAGATTCGGTTTCGCATTCGGCGATGAAAACAAGCCCAATTAAAATATGTCTCCTTCGTCAACTCCTTCGTCAGTTCTTCGTCCTTCCTCCTGCTTCTTGTTCATCTTTGGCTTGTTGGCGGCCTGGCAGAATAAGCTGTTATGTGCGACGAATCGACTGACAAAGAGTCGTAGGGCTACGCAAAAGGAAAGGCGATCGGCGGCTGATTTTGAGGCCCATTTACAGACGCTTGCCAGACTGCTTGCCAGACTGCTTGCCAGACTGCCAGACCGGCCGCAGCGTGGGCTCTCGGACATACGTTTGCCCAGGCCTATTTCCCTGACCGGAATTCAGCAAGCGCAAACTCGGGCGCCGAGATTGGTTCGCCATCGCCGCGTTCAGACGCGAGTCACGACCTGCTTGTTTTTGTTTCACGCATCAACCCTGCCATATAAGCATTGGTTCACCAGACATTCTTCTCTCCCTGCTTGTTAAAATATCCCAGCAAAACGTTTGGCTTCCACGCTCAGCATGAATGAAGGACTCATCCCACCTTTGTACCGCTATCCCCTCGATGCCATCCCAATCAATCCAGCAGCACCAGACGCGCCGGTCTTCAACCCAGCGGTCATTCAGTTCCCGAGCGCTGAAGCCTTTGAAGACTGGCTGAAGGTACAGGTCCGCTCTGGCCCTTGGGCTAAAGTAAGGAACCGGTATCCTGAGAGGAATGCGGCGGATAAGAGCGCTACCTGGGAGCCAATCCTAATGGTATGTTGTACCGCCGATCATCTTGGGAGCCGCTCTGATCATAACCCGGCTTTTCCAGCCCGACAATACAATGTCCGGCTTGTCAACTGTCGGGTGAAAAGGTTGTATGAACGTAGCTTCGCTGGGACATATACTAACGCCGATGCTGACGAGCGACGGGAGAGACGTGAGCTTGAAAGAGGACCCGCCAAGCCTCGAGTTGCCCGCAAGACCACCAAGAACGGATGCGAAGCGAGGATCACGGCGACCATCAAGATCGACGATACAGTCGAGGTGGTTTATGTTGAAGTTCCGAGTATTGATCAAGTTACTAGCGACATGCGATCGCACGTTCACCCCGAGGTAGTGGTACCAGCTCCCACACCTCGTTCTTATACATAGAGGCAAGTTCCTTTTTGTTCGCTGAGAGAAGTCGAGCGTCCGAGTGATTTTGTTCACTGGCGGCCACATACGCAAGGTACAGGATCTCCTCAAAGCAAGGCTGATGATCATCCAGCAACAGGAGGTTGGCGACTTCCTGTATCGGACTGGCGACATCTGTGGTGACGTAATCCCGTAAGTTTTGTGGCAGCTTTCTGATTTGCTCAGACCTCCTGACAACCTGCGTAGGTGGCCCTTCGCGGTCTTGCCGCACGATCTCCATCACATCGTCCTCCTCGTCCGCTTGACAGTCGATAGCGGCAGTGGGTGCGATAGTCTGGACCTCCTCTGGAAATACCAGTTGTAAGTTGTCGGTATGGCTGCCTGAGGCTCACACGGTATCCTCCCAGAACACCGCATGCAAGCTAACAATCCGCTCTTTTGCCATCGGATCATAGAAAACCCATGCTTTACTCCCCTCCTCCTCGGCATATCCCAGCAAGACGGTTTTTCGAGCTCGCGGTGACCAGGGGCCCGCACGATGTTGTTTGGGTATGTGGACGTAAGCCACGCAGCCAAATGTGCGCAATCGACTGATGTCTGCTTTCTTCCCATAACAGAGCTCGTGTGGTGTTGTGTGAGGTGCGTCGGTGGTCGGTATCATGTTTCTTGTGTGCGTACAATTCGATCGTAGCTGCCGCCCAGTAGCCCCTGCTGAGGCCAGACTGAATGTTCCGCCCTGATACTGTCCTTGACAATCCCAACCGCTCGCTCGGCCTTTCCGTTCTGTTCTGGAGAGCATGGAACAGTACGTTCTTGTCGGACACCACAATCGGTGTAGTAACCCACCATCAACATTGAGTATCTCAAGGAATTCCATCCTAGTCCCAGTCGCTTCGTCAATCGACCAGACGATGGGAGAGACCATCAGATGAAACCAGCCAATGTCATAGAGAACAACGAGCTGGAACAAATCAAGGACCACCGAGAGTTCGGCCAAGGCCTACTCCAGTATCTCTGCCATTATAAAGGGACAGCAAATCATGATGATGTCTGGGAGCCCACTTCCCGGCTCGTTGATGTCCCATCATCGCAGGAAGTCATGAATCGTTACTGGAACGATGTCTACAAGCGGCAACAAGACGATGCAGTCGTTACCAGAAAGAAGGAGAAGAAGCAAAGGCGGCCGAGGACGGAGAAGGTCGCGAAAGGAAAGGATGGGCATTTGGGGGCGCCCAAGAAGGACATTTCAGTCAACGAAGTGCAGGCGGCCGAATCACATGCCACGTCTTCACGAAAAACAAACGATTTACACGCCAGAACGGCGCAAATGGCGCCAACAGTCGCACAAGGGTGACTACCCGGTGTTTCTGGACGCATCACTGTCTCGATCACATTGTGCTAATGTGCTCAATAGGAGTAGTCATGAAGAGAAGACGGAATGATTGGGATATGATGATCAGACAACAGAAGAATACACACACGAACAACATTCGACAATGCAGAAAGCATCACAGCAAATCAGCTATCATATATGCAGGCGGTCGCTTCATCAAGAAAAGGGGGCTCGTTGCACTCACCCTCCATTTTTATCGCATCTGAAAATACAGCAATCCAACAAAAACACAACATGCACCCAACCATACAGCCGTCACGCTCCAACGCCAGCCTCCGAGAATGAGCGACTTCATCAATTTCTCCACCAGCACCGCAGGACCCGACTTGATGGCTACACCCGCTATGCGGCCTATCAAGCAGCAGTACAGGACCAGCAGAAGCCGATCCCTCAAAGGAAGCATTACTCGCAATAATCATGGTCCATCTGCGCGAGCGACCCCTGTCACACGTTCCAACGCTTAGCATGGGAATCATCTGCGGTTTTACTTTCGCAGTAGAAAAAGAGGGACAGGCTGAGAGACGCAGGGAGATACACGGTGGTGCGGAAGGAGCAGCAGGGATGAATGCCGACACAGGAACAAATGGAACCATCGACCCTTTCTTATCATTAGGCAGTGATAAAGGAGTTGCCGTCTCTCATCTTTTGCCGGCTTTCCAAAGGCCACCAACTCCCAGAGCCGTACCCAGCCGAATGATAGGCCGACGGTCACTTACACCTTCAGCCACTGTGACCCATCACGGAACAACAGGTCGAGGCGGCACATTTCAAGGTTCCCGCGATGCCCATTCGTGTCACGGACGGGTGGTTGTTGAGCTAAGACTCAACACTTGGATGGGACAAGGACTTCCAAGACGGGACAGGACTGATGATCAAGACTGATGGGAAGTGTGGGATTGAACTACTGAGCGAAAGTCAAAAGCACGAAACTCTAACCCCTAACCCCTAACCCTGAAGAGCAAAACGAATTACAACAAGAGGGAATCGAGTCTGAACGCTCGCTATATATACTCGTACAAATTGCAGTGTTGAGGGTCGCAATGCGAACCTGATCACCTTCAACAAATCTTCCCTAAGGGAAGTGAAGTATTGCAAATGAATGTTTGCCGCGTGACATCAAGTCGCGCGCGTGATCAAATCACTGATCGGAAATGATGAGACTGATGTCGGACATCACGGCCCACCGTGTAAGCCGACAGGACACTAGCACAGCTGATGCCTTCATATCAGGCGATGCTTGCTATAACCTAAGGCATTCATGACAATTCGCAAGCTCGTGCCGCACGCCCAGCCCCGCAAGAACCCTCAACACTCAGAAGAAACAACTACGCATGCACCAGAACAAAATGCGAAACAATACACCGGTCCAAACGGCATGATGCAGCCAACGCCGAATCCGGAGATGTACGTCGACATCTCGCCGAGACTGAGGCCACAACAAAGTATCAAAGCCGACTTCTGGAATCCCAGGCATCACAACGGCATCGACAAGCTACACTATCAGATCCAGATACCAGATGCGGAGGACAAATGGATATCACATGAAATGCTGGAGGAAATATTCTCGGACCGCATAACATTTGCATTCAACTTCTCTACTCACTCTACTCCGCAGTCACTCAGGTCAGACTCGGTGTCTCTCGTAAAGGCATCTTCTCGAGGTTCTTCACCTTCTAGACCCATGCCGGATATGCCCGAGTGGTCATCGGGATCTGTCACCGTGGCACCGTGAGCCGTCGTAGCAGAGTTGGTCATTATAGTGGACCCGTCATCCCATTCGAGGACGTTATCGTTCGTTGAAGTGAGACTTGCCATGGCTGACGCAAGAGTGAGGTCTTGTTCGCTCCAGCTAGCTGGGCGGACGGCGTTACCCCGTTTGCGTCGATTTCAGCAGGCGGATCTTCATCTGGCGAACTTTGATTCGATATCCGAAATCGTTCGAGAGGTCCTTCATTGCGTTCAATACAGAGGAAACGAGGAAGACCCGGATGTTGGTCGCAAGTAAGTTCCTTGTAAACAGAACGCCCAATACCCAGCACTCAGGTTTCGCTCGACCTTCCTAACAGCGAGTACCCAGCGTTAACCGCCGAGGTTTGGTGCAACTGCCTGGCAGAACTCGACCCCTTCGTGTACATAATGCAAAGAATGTCGGAAAGGGACTGCATGGCAGTGCCGGCGTATGTCATGGAGATGCCTCAAACCGTTACCTGGTTGCTGGTGCTACTAGTGCTGTATTCATGCGGCTACACCCCACTAGGCGCCATGAACGCGTGTATAACCACTTGCCCAGACAAGGTCAGTGCCAATCTTTCCCCACGCTCGTCTAGGTTGCTCTTTAACTGACTATGTGTGCTTGTAGAAAAGTTGGCACAAGATGATCAACTGAATTTGATGTTCGACCACTTTCGGAGAATCACCGATCACATGTCGAGCTCTGCTCCGTTGCCGCAGTCCTTAAACTTGAAAGGGTTCCGAAAGCTACGAAGTCTCCGGCGATGCTCTCCGTCACGGCAGAATCAGGATATGGAAAGCGGGGGGTTACGTTCAGTGCTAAAGTCCTCCACTTCAACACCAGAAACTGACAGGCTTTGCATTTCACAGTTAATTTGTCTGAAGTGCCATCTTCCAATGACGTCCATTGCTGGGGAATAGGACTGGCAAGACGTAGTTGAACAGGATCTCGCAGAAATGATGGGAGCATCTTGTCGACATTCCAATTCCAGGGGCGACAACATCTTCTGACGGTCGGTAGGTATCAATATCGACGATCTGGTTGCTCCGTGTCTGAGTTCTGGCTTGGCGGAGATGACACCTACGCGTACGTGCACAGTGCTAAGACTAAGATAGGTACTAATGAACTTTGGGCATCTAGCATTCCTCGTATTACTTTACCCCTCCTTGGGGAGACAGATGCATCCCACCTGTCGCAGAAAACAGAAGGATACACCTCTTCTGGGCATTGAGAAGACGGGTCCAGTTGGAGCGCGAGATTACGAGAATGAGGAAGTTTGAATTAACAGATGCGCGTTGCGAACTAGGGATGCTGAATCATAATGAAAATGTGGAAAAATGCAAGAGCCATGCCTTCTTTACTAATCCGACTCTACTTTACAGGTGACACCATTCACCTTCAACCTCTTTCAATGCGACTTACATCTTCGACTCCTCCTATCATCATGTTGTACTTTCGCTATGTACGATATGAACAAAACACAAAACACAACGCCCGTCTCC